>BQNB010054451.1:0-39535 GCA_026074375.1 Tanacetum coccineum
GGCATTTTAAGTCCGTTTTTGGTTATTTTAGCTCGTTTTTAAAGGTAAAAGGTATGTGTATTTAAGCACATACCAAAATCTAATTGTGTTGATCATGTGTTGATTAGTATTTTAGTCCTTAAAATACATTAGTGAAGTGGTGGATTGGTTCTAGCTAAGATTAGGACTCGACATTTAGCTTAGTGTTAGAAAACAACGTAAGCGACGTGTAAATGGTTTTCTCTGCCTAAAGGGAGCTTGTTAACATAGTGAAATCTCAAGTCGGATACTCAGGGAGTGGAGTAGGGCAAAGAAGAGCTTCGTAGTCGAACCATTATAAATCTTGGTGTTGTGGTTTGATTGTTGTATCTCTTACCTTTTATCTTTTACTTTATATTTATTGTTTGTCTTATGATTGGGTTGCAAGTGGTTAGATACATTGGTTGTTCATATTGTGAGTTGATCTTGCATATATTCGAATCTAGTGTTTTATAAGCAAAGTTTTCTAAAATGCCAATTAACTAGTAAACCATTCAACCCCCCATTATAGTTTCCACATATATCTAAGTACTATTTTATCCTAGTGTTATTTATATTTATATAGCCATATTTATTTTGTCATTCATTTATGCCATGATGCATTTCATTTTGCCATGTTGCATTTCCATCCTTGCCATGAGTGCATATTCATTTTCCCATGCGTTACGTTGCATCATGTTTACTTTTGCATTGCACGCATCCTGCATCATTTCATATAAAGGGTATTTATATAAACTGTTGCTTGTGCAGTGTTATGGATGCTCCAGATTCTCCCACTGATACTCCTGTTATTTGTCATTTATTATCTCATGATCATTCTGAGTCTGAGCCATCAGAGAGATCTTCATCACCAGATTCACATGAGACTGTTGTTGCTCGATGGAGAGCAAGAGTTGCAGCACGTCCACCATCGTCTAATCCATCATTATTACCTTCTTCTACATTCATTCCATCTAAAGAGAGTGCTTCCATTTCCATCATACATGCTCTATCTACAAAGTTTATGGCTACACTACATGTTTTATCTACTACACCCGTTCATGCTACTTCTACTCCTGTTATCAGCACCACACCTTCTCAGACTTCATTAGTTGGGCCATCTCGCATGAGACATAGGTCCCACATTACTTCAGTGACCATAACAGCACACACACCCGTAGCTTTAGCACCAACGCGTGCTGACCTTTTGCCGATTGGCAAGAGGTTTAGAGATTTAGTTTTTGATTATGAGGCTAGTGTAGAGGATGGTATGGAGGCCGATGCTGAGGCTGATAGTGAGGCCGATGATGAGATCGATAGTGAGGCTGGTATTGAGACTGATGTTGAGGATGAGGCATATACTGAGGATTATGATACATATATTAGGACAAATATTGTGCCGGATGCCGAAGCTCATGCTCAAATAGGTGTTGAGGCTGAGATTGAGGCTGAGGCCGAGAAGAGTGATGGGGTACGATTGAGATTGGTGTTGATGTAGTTCACCCTAAACCCGTTACTCTAGTTTTCTTTCCTGTGTCGACCATTGTTGTAAGACTAGTGGATCACGGTGAGGCGATACAGGGTATGTGTGAGAATTTGCTAGAAATGCCCACTCAAAGGCTAGAGGAGATCGAGGAGGAGCTGAGGGTTCAGAGAGAGAGAGAAGAGGTTTCTAAGATAAAGAGGATTACTTTGCGTGCTAGTGTTAGATCATTAGAGGTTGTTGATACATGGCTTCGTGGCATAGTGAAGGATGAGAGAGAGGCTCGTGCTAGGATTGAGCGCCAATTGGGTTTGGTTCAGGAAGAGCTATAGAGTCTTAGGGACTCAAGGATTTCACGATCAGTCATCACGAATTTCGTCCATAGATCTGCTGCTTCATTAGTTAGGTATTGACTAGTATCGGATATTAATAGTATTAGGAAACTATGTAGTCTTTCGGGAAATCAACGTAACCAACTAACTAGCAATGGTATGAAGATTATTTATCTATTATTATCCTCTTTTGATTCTTTGCGTATCGAGCTTTCATTTATTTACTATAAACACGCATTGCTCTTAATAAAACTTCCTATAGAAATGTTCATCGTGAGCATTAAAATTTCATCTATCATTTATAAGAACCATTACTCGCATAATATCGCACCATACTTTATATTCGTGTGATTTAATACTATGTTTGTTACCCGATCTAGAATGACGCCAGAAGCTATTTGGATGTATCGTGCGAACTATTTTAGTATCATCTTATAAATAAAGTTTCTGTCATTTAAAAAAAATGTTCTACCATCAGCCTACCAACCGTTTTGCTAAAAACTTATTAACCATCTTTCTATCATCCTGCAAACTATTTTGCTATTATACTATAAACCATTATGGCATGATATTATAAATTATCCTACTATAATCTCGTAAACCGCTTTCCTATCATTTTATAAACTAATTTGTTTTCATCTTATAACCTATTTTACAAACATTTATAAACTCTTTTGCTACCCTATTATAAACTACGTGTAGTCATCTTACAAAACTCTTTCATTGTCTGTTATAAACTATTTCGTTGTCTTTTATAAATTATTTCTTTGCCAATTTGTAAACTACTTCGTTGTCATCTTACAAAACTATTTTGTTGTCTGTAAACTACTTCGTTGTCAATTTGTAAACTATTTTGTTGTCATCTTACGAAACTATTTCGTTGTCTTTTATAAACTCTTTTGTTGCCAATTTGAAAACTATTTTGTTGTCATCTTACAAAACTATTTCGTTGTCTTTTATAAACTACTTCGTTGTCAATATGTAAAGCATATCGTTGTCATCTTACAAACTATTTCATTGTCTTTTATAAACTATTTCGTTGTCTTTTATAAACTATTTCGTTGTCTTATATAAACTATTTCGTTGTTATTTTATAAATTATTTTTTTTGTCAACTCGTAAACTATTTGTTACCATATTGTAAACCCCTTACTATTACATTATAAACTGTTACGTGATTTCTCGTAAACTATTTTGATATCACATCTTAAACTATTTTACACTATCTTACAAAAATATCTTGTGTCGTTATATAAACTATCTTGTATTCGTCTTTACGAACTGTTTTGCCACCTTATAAACCATATTGTTTATACCACATAACAATTTAAACATAACACTAATTTGACAAAATGAACATTTTATCTTTAGTCCCTAAATTATACATAGCCTAGCCACCTAGGTCTAATTCAGGAAGGATGATGCTATGCTGAGAGTAGTCACCATAAAACTTTGACAATTTATCCTTACTTTCCATTTCTATCTTCCCCTATATTCTCTATATTTTTTATGGGATTTTATTGTATTCATGTTTTGCTGATATTTTGCGTGCGTATTCGTGAGATGTCTTTGTCATGTGTATTCATATTCGTGAGCGCCGTAACTAAGTAGATATTTTCAACCTTATCCTATAGAGACACCATGCACTTAGCCGAAAGACTGAAATACGTTCCCCGTGGTCATGATAATTATGGATTGCAAGATTTTAGAACGTAACAAACTTATCATACTAATTGGATTATAAGTAAGAGAATTAGGAGTTTTCCTTCAATTAACTTACCTTTTAGTGGGTTAAAATCATAAAGATTATGAGATTCTCGTACCGACAAAACTTCTAATGGACCTAAAGTTAAAGCAAAGGACGTAATTATTGCAAGTACATAAAACCTAGCTGATAGAAACCTCACATCCATTGAGTTTAGCCATCTAAGTGAGATCATCCCATCTACCTTAGTAGTTTGATGTTATCATCGGTATCGATTGGTGGACTCGAAAAACTAAGAAGCTTGACTGGAGAGAAAGAGAAGAAACTACATTTCAACGGCTAAAACGGAAATTGTGTAGTTCATCAATTCTGTCATTACCCGAAGGAAGCGAAAACTTCATGGTTTACTGTGACACTCCGCATAAATGGTTGGGCGCGGTTATGAAGAAAAGAGAGAAAGTGATAGCTTACGCATCCCGCTAACTCAAAGTTTATGAGAAAAACTACACTACCCATGATTTGGAGCTTAGAGCTGTGGTGATCGCATCAAAGATTTGGAGACACTACCTATACGATACGAAGTGCGTTATGTTCACTGATCATAATAGTTTGCAACACATTCTAGATCAGGAGGAGTTGAACATGAGGCAACGTAGATGGTTGGAGGTATTGAGTGATTACGATTGTGAGATTTGTTATCACCCTAGAAAGGCCAACGTAATGGCAGATGCCTTGAGCCGAAAGGAAAGGATTAAGCCGCTATGAGTTTGAGCCTTAATGATGACAACCGACTTAAACCTTTCATCCCAGATATTGAATGCTTAAGCCAAAGTAATGAAGGAAGAGAACTTAAGGATGAAAATCTTAATGGAATGAACAAAAAGTTCGAGACACGTGCTAATGGAACGCATTGTATTGAGAAACGAAGTTAGGTACCCTATTTTAGAAGATTGAGAGACTTGATCATGAATGAGTCACATAAGTCAAAGTATTTTATTCACCCTGGATCTGATAAGATGTATCACGATCTCAAGAAGTTATATTGGTGGCCCAATATGAAAGCAGAAATTGCCACTTATGTTAGTAAGTGTTTGACATGTGCCAAGGTTAGCGCAGAATACCAAAAACCATCTGGATTGTTGGTTCAACCTGAGATTCCCCAATGGAAGTGGGAAAATATTACCATGGATTTTGTGACTAAGCTACCGAAAACATCAAGTGGTCAAGATACGATTTGGGTAATCGTTGACCATCTCACTAAGTCTACATACTTCCTACCAATGAAGGAAATAGATTCAATGGAGAAGTTAACGAGACAATACTTGAAGGAAGTAGTCTTGAGGCATGGAGTTTCGGTTTCGATCATCTCCGATAGAGATAGCAGATTTACTTCTTATTTCTAGCAATCACTTCGGAAAGCCTTGGGTACTCAGTTAGATATTAGTACAGCTTATCATCCGCAAATTGATGGTCAAAGCGACATGACCATTTAAACGTTAGAAGATATACTACGTGCTTGTAGATTGACTTTGGAAAGGACTGGGATAAACATCTACCCTTAGTGGAATTATCGTACAACAACAATTATCACACTAGCATTAAGGCTGCATCGTTTGAGGAGTTGTATGGTCGTAAGTGTCGATTACCTATCTGCTAGGCTGAGGTCAGATATAGCCAACTCACTAGACCGAAGATCATTCATGAAACAACTAAGAAGATTATTCAAATCAAGAGTTGAATTCAAGCTGCTCATGATCGCTAAAAGAGTTATGCCGACGTAAGGCGTAAACCCCTTGAGTTTCAAGTTGGGGATAAAGTTATGCTGAAAGTTTCCCCGTAGAAAGGGGTGATACATTTTGGCAAACGGGGAAAGCTGAACCCACGATATATTGGACCTTTTAAAGTTCTTGCTAAAGTTGGAACCATAGCCTATCGACTTGAACTTCCAGGACAACTAAGCCAAATCCATAGTTTTTTGCACGTGCCGAACCTGAAGAAGAGTTCATTTGACAAAGCACTTGCTATTTCGTTAGACAAAATTCAAAACAACGACAAGCTTTACTTCATTAAAGAACCGGTTAAAATTATAGACCGTGTTTAAAGCAGAGTCGTACACCTATCGTCAATGTTCGATGGAGCTTGAGAAGAGGTCTCGAGTTCACCTAGGAACGTGAAGATCAGTTTCAAAAGAAATGCCCACATCTGTTTTCTAGTCCCGTAACTACATCGAATGACACGGCTTAAGCTTTGAGGACAAAGCTCTTTTACGTGCATAAATTCCCAAGTCAACATCTTTGACATTTACGTGCATAAATTTGACTTTTATAAGTTACGTGTTAATTTAATCAAAAACCGAGAAGTTTTCTCGCGTGTAACTGAGAATCGTTACTGGATGCGTTCAAACTTATTATTAATGTAGTCTTTTGTCGAATATTGCGTTTTTACCTTATGAATGAATATTTAAATTATTATATTTTTCTTTCTAGTCGTCGCGCGTTTTTAGTTTTTATGGATATCACAATCATTGCTAGAAATTATCTTGTTCATACATAAATACCCTAAAATGGGAAGAATTAGATCCCAACTTGCATGAGAAATATTCAAAATTTATCATTTGGTCCCCTTTTCCCTCCTCCCTCTATGCCACCCCACACCCAAATGTCTCTCTAGGTACCACACTCTCCTAGGATTCTTTGGTTAAGGATTAAGGACTAAGGCTCCTATACAATGTATTTATACATCATCTCATTCATTTTATCCTCATAGTTCCTCTCTCTAAAAACACACACAAGAAATCATTTTCTTTCCCTCTCCTCCTTCTTGCGTCGAACGAACCAACAACACCAACTCTTGGTGTTTTTGCTTCTTGATTCATGCTTGTTGACGGATTGTTGATCGTGGTTCATTCTTAGTGTTATTTGGAGCGTCCTTTTGATCGTTTGGGTATTATTCATTGTTGTTTGGGGTAAAATTTCAAGACTTTCTTCACTATTTTCTCTCAACACGTAAGTATCATCAATCTCTTCATTCGTATACGGTTCCCATACGTTTTTGTTTCTACACCAACACCTTTTCTTCTTAAAATGACATCATCCATGTTTTTGTGATAGGGTGTCACTTCTTTTATAACAAAACAAACAACAAATAAGCAAAGAAGTTTGTACACAACTCGTTTTCAAGATTTTCAAACTTTTTATTATAATTTTTACTATTTTTAGTGTACTTTTGATTGAACTTGTGGCGAAATGTTTGAGCGGTTTTTTAAAAGTTATTAATTTTTTTTTAATTTTAAAGCGTTTTTTTTTATGAGCGTTAAAAGTTAATTTTAAATTTTTAATTTTAAAAAGTTGCAGCATTTTAAGGTAGATGTGATGAGGCGATGGGGGGGAATTTTGGGATTTTTTTAGGAGGATTATGGGGATAGTTTTTGAGTGTTATTTTGTTTTGTGGCATTAGGGATGGGACATTAGTAGGCGTTGAAGGAGATAGGAATAGATTAGGCCCTTTGGGCGAGGAATTGTGGAAGATTGTGGTGTGGCGGTTTTCGGCCTGTTTCCGATTAGTTTTTTAGTTTTTTTTAGTCAAAGTTGTTTTTTTTCCAAACAACATATGAAAAAAAAAAAAAAAAATGAATTGTAGGTTTTAGGTTTTTTTGAGTAATCGTTATTAAAAATAAATAAAAAAAATAAATATATAAAATTATAAAAATAAAAATGTTTTTTGTTTGAACACAAGGAGATAAAGCTTTTTTAAAAATTTGGATAGTATGTTTTTTTCTATATAAATTTTGTTATAAAGAACATGAAAAAAAACGGACTTATTTATATAACGGGAAAGTAGAGATCATGGTCATCTTAAAGGTTGACAAAAACTTTAGATGTTTTTTCCCAAACTACATTTTACATTTCTGATCCGATTGTAGAATGAAGATTTTTCAACCCCTTTCTGTTGGGTCCGAACCGAACCGGCCGGGCTTTATTTATACTTTAAATAAACCGGCTTAAAGTGTTTTTAAAATAAAAAGTATGTCAGAAATGAAAAATTTTATTAAACATTGGTGGAAAACGAGTAGAGTTAGAACATGTTTACGTTCTTTGAGTTCATTTTTTAGGACACTATAATTAAATAGGGGGCTGTTGATTGGATTTTTTCAAAAAGGCCTTTCTTTTTGAGGTTTTTTGAGTCTGTTTTTGGCTTTGAAAACTCTTAGCGAAAATCTATGGTACCACCCGTCTTATAGTGTTTAGAGCGCATTATCACTTTCTTAAAAAAACTAGATCCCGAAATCGTTAATGGTTATTAAAAGTGGTAAGACTTATTAAGCGAAATTACTTAAGCGAGTATACACACTAGGAAGTTCGGACGTTTTTAAGTTTATTGGTGCGGTTTTCGATACTGTTGTTAAGAAGACATGTGTATTTGTAAAAGGATGGAGTTGGAACTTTATCTTCTGATCTCTTTTTATCAATATTATAAGAGACGTCTTTAACGTGTTCGGGGGGGGTTTTTCTAAAGTTTTCCAAAAAATAGAAAACTTTCAAAAAAAAAAAAAAATGTAATCTTTATGTATATATAAATGTCGTTCGCGTTAACGTAACTATAAAAAAACCTATATATCTTTATTAATATTAAGACACACATTTTTCTTAGTTTTTTTTTTAGTAAAACGAAGAGGACAAGACCGAAATAAGACCACTACACATAAGGTTGATGTCCTAAGGTTGATGTCCTAATCTTAGCTAGATGTCGTTTTTGTGTTTGAGATATTCTTCACTGTCACGCCTTCGGATACCTATTCCGACGAGACCCGATTTGGGGATGTGACATATAACCTGCAAAGTCAAATACAAGAAACAACTACACCTGACGTTAAATCGGCGGGATAATAATATACAATGTGATAATTAGGGTTTAGACACTACGAAAGCAATAAAGATATGATGAATGTACTAATGTAATCATGGTTTTCTGCGAGGATTAGGAGAATTTAAATTTTTGGAAATTACACAAAATTAATTTTTCAAAAATTCAAGAAAATATGAATTTTAAATGAGCAGGAGTGGTGACGCCGTCTGGAAAAATTCCAGACACTCTCCACGAGAACGATTAGTACAATCACATGACGCGAAACAAACATATACGACACACACAAGACACGACGTGAATTAATCTAAATTATTCATTTTACATGTTTGAAATGGTTCTTAAAAACCGGATATTTTCCTTTACAATTTATTCGATGCAAAAACCTTTGATTAAAATTAAGATGAAGTTAAAAACAAAACAAAGCATGATTACATAACAACTCAAACATATAGAAACAAGCAAATAAAGATAAAAACACACAACACTCTTAAAATGCGGGAAAAAATTAGGTTGCCTCCCAATAAGCATTTTTGTTTATTAGAGAGTCTTTTAGCTAGACTCGGAGTCACACTCCTTACGTGACTCATCCTTCAGTCCTACTTTTATCAGTTTTAAGTGGCACATCAAGATCTATTCTTCCAAATTCCTCTTTATATGATGAATCATGCTTATCAACATCCTTGTAAAACCTGCTCTCTAGATCAGATGCCATTTAATATCCTCTCCTAAAATCATCTTCACTAAGTATCACCCTGAATGATAACAAGTCATGTCCTTTCTTAGTCAAGTCATTCAATTCAGAATCTTTATACGAAGTTTTAAAAGTGACTTCCTTAATTACATCCGTGAATGTAATCAACCCTTTTTTTCTGTCTAATATTAGCTTAGTCAGCTCCACAAATGGCCGGCCAAAAACTACTTGGGATAAACTAGGATCAATGTTAGCTTCCAAATTTTCAAGTATGGTGAAATCCATGACGTGACTCATATTTCCTACAAATATACGCATATCTCTCCCTATTCTAACAAAATTTTGTCCCCTAAATTCATACCCTTGATTTCTAATGGCGTTGCAACATGCTAAAGACATTAAATTCATGGGTGAATCTAAATCGATATATGCATTGGCTATGAACTTACGTTCTATCATGCACGAAATCTTTAGGTTACTAGGTCCCCTTTCTCAATCTTAAAGTCAAAGCTTAATGAGCAACTCGGCATTTTCTCTATCAAAGACTGATAGACTGACTCATCATGCGTGTCTACTAAGTCAAGGGGTTCTTCATACTCCATCCATTATCCCACTTATTCTACTTCCCTTGTATTTCTACATGCCCTATCACCTAGATTATCCTGTTCTATCTCCCGTGACTTGGCTTCCTCCATTACTGCTTCAGAATCGCTTAATTCTTCTCCTACTTTTTCCTCAACCTCAACAATTGCGTTCTGATCATTGTCCTCAATTGGATTTGGTTCTACGATCCTTGCTTTACTAGGTTTATCTTCTTTACTTATAATAGTGATTGTGTTGATGAAATGAACGCGTTTGGGAGAAGATGAGTTAGTATTTTTTGCTCATAGAGATGATTGAGATTGGTATTTTGGAGAAAGTAACTTAGACGGACTTTTAATCCTTTTGTTCGGAGGTGCTCAACTCTCATGATGAGCATGGGACACGACATTTATGCGGGCCATGGAATCTTTTTCGATATCACGAGTGGTTACATTGTCAATTTTTTTTGAAATAACCTTCAATAATGTGTTGATTTTGTTGATTACTTCATCTTGTTGTTGCTTGAGTTAGGTCACAAGGCTAGACAGTCTTTTTTCTTGATGTGGATCAAAATCATTTAATACCCTCTCAAGTTTTGCTTGATAACTGGAGGGTACGTTTGGCATATTGCAAGTGTAAGTAGAAAACGAGCCATTTTGTAGACTTAAGAAAGTTTGAGTTCGTACCCAATTAAAGTTTAGTTTACACTTCCAAGCATTAGTGGCTTCATTAAAGTTTCTTGGTCCTTGGTTGGTAGTGAATTGCTTGCCTCCCACTTTTTTGTTACGTGAGGATGCATAATCAACAAAAGCTTGCTCAAGATTTTTTATGCAATATTGAGTATCGCGGGGACCACTAAAAATCTCACATGAAGAAGCGATTTTGTTCACTTAAACGGATGAATTAGGAGCAAGATGAGCTTCCATCAAGCGTTGTACCTGATTTTCAACCTCAATGAAGCGACGGTCGGATATACTCGGGACATCTTAAGGCAAAGAGATTGCCTTGACATGTTTAGCAAAGTCTCTTGGGTCATTCCAACTTTCTTTGTCATAGAGTGTGAGGTCCTCCGATAGTGGCCAAGATTCTTTGGCGTTTTTGTCACGTAGCTTACCACGGGCCGATTGATCGATGGTTTGACTTGTGGCGGGATTGACATGGTCATAAAAGATTTGGACTTTGAGCCAAAGATCGATGCCATTATGAGGGACTTTTTAAAGTAAGTCCTTGAAACGAGTCAATACTTTAGAGAGAGATTTACCTTGATGTTGTTGGAACATCAAGATGTCATTTTGGAGTTTAGAAGTCCTTCCTGATGGAAAGAATTGAGCAAAGAAACGAGTACCGAGATCCTCCCAAGTGGAGATGGATCCCGCTGGAAGATGTTCAAGCCAATTGCTAGCTTGATCACGAATGGAAAATTAAAATAAATGAAGGCGCGTCATTTACCTATTTGCAACATCAAGGTCAAGTGAGTCCATAAGTTTTAGAAAATCCTTAAGATGTTGGTTTGGATCCTCAGATCAAAGTCTGAGGAATGAGCATTCATTTTGCACCAACCGGATGGTGTCAGATCGTAGGGGCACCACACTGTTCCCATCGAGGAGCTCAATGGTGTTTCGATTGCCCTTGTTGCTAGGTCGAGAATAATTTCCTAGAGTGTAGATTAGATTTCCATTTTCCATGGTGGTCAACGAAAAAGATTTACAAAACAAAGGGAACAAAGAAAAAGATAGACTACGAGAAAACTAATTAAAAGGAAAAAAAATATCACGTGATAAGAATCTCGTGAGTAGACCTAAGGTAAATAAAATTCAAAACCTAAACTATTCCCCAGGCGACAACGCCCAAAACTTGATGTGCGGTTGTTGTATCACAAGAAGTTTTACAACCCCCTCGGCAGTGCACCTAATCGGTGTATTGTAATATAGGCAAGACTCAGGGGTTTAATTTATCGTTCACACAGGGAATAGTGTTGGGAAGGCTCGAAAAGAATGTAACCAAGGTCTAAGGGGTGAAAGAAGATTATTTTTGTATTTTTATATTTTAAGAAAACAAGTAAAATATCTGGTTTGAAGGGTTCGGTTTTAAGCTATTTAACTACTAATCTGATCTAAATCTAATCTACTTGTGGAAACTCGTATAGGTAAAAAATATGTTCACTTAATCATGCATTACTCCTTAGTTTGCTCTTCCTAATCCTATTGCTTTGTCACATTTGTGATGTAATGTATAAGTATTTCCTAATTCATGAACGAATTACACGAACCCGCCGTCTATGTAATATTTCGTTAAAGCAATGCACAAGTAAGCTAGTTTGAACACAATTACAAGGCCCCTAATAGTACATTACACGTATTCAAACACTTAAAAGGTGATCAACCATATTCGGGCAAGGTAGTATGAAGACTGTTGCGATCACAATCACGTTTCTCTAGACGTCTTCGCAAGCAATTAAGAAGTTAGTTTTCTAGAGCCTAACACGTACACTCATCAACAAGAAGCAATATTAAAAGGATTTACAAACTAAGTTTCATGCAATCATAAGCAAACACTAATAAATCTAGCCTAACATGTTAAAGGAAAGCGAAGAACAACAATTAATCAAACAATAAAACATATTGAAAGATTAAAGGGATATAAGATCTTCACTTGATTGAAACATGGAGTTAAGGTGGATACAAAAGGGTTTATGAACCCTAAAATTGACCCAAAATCTGATAATAATCGTACTCTAAATATGACTCCCGAGTTCCACATTATAAACCCTAAATATGAGTTTGTATATATAATAAAATAGGCGCGACGACGTCTCTTGTAAGTTGCGACACCGTCTCCATGCCGAATCTTCTTAGGGTTTCTTAAATTCGGCTACTTCAGACGCCGTCTCTAGAAATCCAGATGCCATCTCTTTGACGTCCTGACGCCGTTACAGTGTTTTGTGATGCCTCTCCAGCCGTTGTATGGCTTTTCTTCATTGAATTTGGTGTAGAGTTGTAATCTCGTCATTTTCTTCTACAAATAAGCCCAAATCGGGTGTATTTCCTCCAAATGCCATCCAAGTGATAAAAATACAAAAAGAAATGATTAAGCACTATATTTGCATGATTTAAGGGGTTAAATGACCTCGAAAAAGTGTATAAAATGACACCTAATCAATTTGATTACCCTTTGTGTGGCGTCTGAAAGAGACATGTGGCTTGGCAGGGCATTGCGACACTGTATTTGTAGCTTCCACGTCTCTTTTTAGGCTGGTTGATGTAAATATCTTATGTTGACGTTGTTTGTGATGAGTTTGGGTTGCAACTCTAATTGGTTGTTGGATCGTTCGCTAACACACATATTACTGTATCAGTGTGTTATATTAGCATTGGTGATTATTTGTATCACATTCATGTTTTCGGTCCCATTTTGCATTTGTTTTTGGCGATGAAGATATTATTATGTTCATGTATTTATAACTTTGTAACCATAATAAGTTGGTGGATCGTGAAGGCTGAAACTGCCTCGAATCTTGGCGGGGCAGCACGACAACGTGTTTGTAGCCATGTCAGGTCTGATATACCTTTTTTTGGTCCATCACTCGCATGTCAGAACCAAACCACTGATAATGTTAAATACCAACATCTTTTGTTATTTCGCTGAAGTTGTGTAAAAATGAAAGTGATATGTGTTTTGTTTATTTGAGAGAGAGCTAAATGAAGTGGTATGTGTCGTACCAAGACACGTATACCCCCATCGTGGGTTTTTTCATATTAAAAAGCTTATGAGGAGTCATGTATATGCTTTTTGCTATTGAAAGAACGACAACTTTTGTCGTTTTGAGACAACAGGAAGTGATGACTCTATAAATAAGGATGATTAAACATGAAGTGCCTTGCATTTTAGCGAGGCAGCTTATTAGAGTTGCAACTATGACACAGGTATCCTATTTTTCCATTGCTCTACTCTTCTGATCTAATTGAGGTTGCAGCTACGACGGTTGTGACCCCTTGGTTGACCTTATTCTATTTGATTCTCGGTCGTTGGTTAGCTGTGAGGTATGTTCCAACAATCTATACACTGTGTTGCTTTTGATTCTTGAGCAGTTTACCGCTTCATGATGTGTTACTTTCCGCCTCTAATGACCATCTTTGCGTTCATATGATCGGCCAGCAACAATGTTTTCCAGCGTCAGGTTACATTCCTATTCTTTTTGTTGACTAACTATCGTATGAAAACAGAGCTCATTGTTCGAGTGTGATAGGGGTTTTGCCACTATCACGCATGCTTAACTAGAGAAAATGGCTTCTAATTAGGCATACATGAGAGTGGAAAATCCCTTATCGTATGGTCGGATGCTACATTGTAATTGCTAACCATTGTTTACATCTGATGTCCCACCAATTGCATGCTACCTTGATGAATATGAGCAGTTTCATGAGAATGCGTGAAAGTCCATGACTTGGCTAGGACACATGTGCATCGATATTCGCAAGTGTTTTGCAAATGAAGGGAAAAGCCCGCACTTGAGTCATATTAGATCACACTTTATGATTACCTATTTTAATTGCATTTTCTCCCCTTATTAAAAATAAAAAATCGTTTGATATTTTGGATATCAATTGATTAAAATATATTACAAAACGCTTTTAGGGAGAAAAATGTATTTTGAATTAGCATGATTATTCAGAACATTTTTTATTGCTCCCCCTCAATTATTGAGGGCATGATATAGTGTTAAATACACAATTTTGGAAGATTTTGAATTTATTGAAAAATTCTTAAAAAATTGTACTTGCACACTATATATTTATGAACCTACACTACTGTCACACCCCGTTAGTAGCGGAAACACGGGAATGCGACGATACCATTCATCTCACAAGATACAAGATCATACACTTTACAATTTACAATAATAAAACTTGGGTTTACAATGAACTCTTACACGTTAAGAACATGACAACTATATAAATAATCAAAACTCATCTCACCAGTTCCTGGTTACATCCTATTTCTTTCCAATACCAAATCACATACCTTTGATTTGACACACGTTAAAGATGATACTCGAAAACGACAACATAATGTTGGTTATCTCGTAGGTTTGACCTTAAGCCCAAATAATGTACCAATATTTCAACATGGACATAGTGCATATATGACCAGTGAATATATTTAAACAACCTAGCATCACCGCTAATCTATACCATATGTCACTTACTCACCTAAGGTCCTACCAGCTTTAGCACTAAAGATAGAGGTAGACCACACACAAACTTGGGATAGGCGTACCCATCCGCTCTAATAATCACACAAATATTAGGTAGGCGTACCCATCTGCTCCAAACAATCATACAACACATATTATTCATATAGCAGTCATAAGCACATATCTTGTCCTAAAAACAAAACTGTTGGTAGAAATATTATGATATTTAATCTATACATTCTCTTCATGTTTTGGTGATGACAAACATGTAATTTTTAACACATAACGTAAAATGCTTAAGTTACTCGTGATCATAAATCATCCATGCATTCATAAGACAACATCTCTCGATGTCTCAAGTTTGCTTCAACGAAGTTTACACCCGATGTAAATCACTTAAGATATGAATAAATAAATGCTTAATGCATTTTATGATCAAAGGAATTTTTATTTAAACCTCACATTTTTTATAAAATGTTACAAACATTTTTATAACTTTTACAAAACATTTTTGGATTTAAAAGAAATGTTTTATTCAAAATAAATATTTTGAATTCAAATTTGTACCTAAAAACGGCTAGAAATGTTCAAGAAAACATCTCCCCCAGAAAGGACAAAAAAGGGAGCGTCTGGGCTGGGCGGCCCCCTTCATTATAAAGGGCGGCCCCCTTAATTATTAAGGGGACCAGCCCCTATTTAAGGGGACCACCCAGACAAAAAGGCAGCTCAGCTTGCCTATAAATACTGGACTATTCCCCATTGATTTTCTCACCTTTTGCACACACTTTCTTTCTGTTTTAAATCAGTTTATACTCTCCTTTCAATCCTTTGATCATTTAATCTTGAGCATTTGTTTCCAAGTGATTCAAGCTTATTCCTCGAAGTGCAAGAGAAGAACTCTCATTATCATTAATATACGAAGTTATGTAGTTTAGTTAGTGCATTCGTAACATGTGTTACATTCACAATGTATAGATCGATTCCATATATTTCAAACTTGTATAATAGTTAGATCGTGGTGATCTTAGTAAGTAGTGTTAGATTGGTGTGATCAAGGTAGTGTCTAGTTGAAGTGAAGTGAAGCTGTGAAGTATAGAAAAGTTGTAAAGGGTAGAGAAGTCGTGAAGTTGTGGAGTAAAGAACAAGTCGTGTGGTGAAGCCAAGTTGTGAATTGTCGTGAAGTGGTGTGTTTTGTTATGATAGATTGGTTCTAGCTAGGATTAAAACTCGACATTTTGCTTAGTGTCAGAAATTGGTGTAAGCTAAGTCGTGTACGGTTTTCTCCGCCTAAAGGTAGCTTGTTGACTAGTGAAGTAACTCTCGATTGGTACTCGGGATGGAGGTCGGGAAGAGGTGCCTTTCGAGACCGAACCACTATCAACATCGCGTCCGTTTGCATTTCCTTGTTACCTTCGCCTTACCATTTTATTACGTATTGCTTTTACATTTATACTTGCATCATATCTATATGTGTGTGAATGGTTGCTTATATTGTTTGGATGATAATTGTGCCATATATAAAGTAATATTATATTCTGCTATAGTGGTAATATAAATGTTGTAATACACTCTTTTCACATTTCTCTAACTGATCGACAATTTGATACGAATATTTTTTAAATTTAAATGGAAACCGTATTCACCCCACTACGATTTCCAAATTGGTATCACGAGCCACTCCGCTTTAATTTATTAGAAACAAATGGTTTAAAAAATGAGTACCTGATACAGTACAAATTACCCATGAAGGGGGAGTTAAATATGAAAAGTGTTTTGTTTGCTACTTGTATTAGTTTTGTTGTTAAATACACTAATTATACTAGCTCGAGGTAAAAATGATGCTTAAAATAAGTGTTATATGTTCGGTATCAAGTTAAGAAAGTTGTACACCTTTCTGCAAAATCAGTAAACAATTTTGTACAAAAAAAATATGGAAAATTTAAGCGTCAGATGGCCGGCCCCCTTAAAGTGTATGGCCGGTCCCCTTAATTTCTGGCCGGCCCCCTTATATTTAAGGGGGCCACCTGTCTGATTTGGCAGATTTTCAGAAACTTTGAAAATTCATATAAAATCAACCTGTAAGTCCGTTAGAAAATCTTGCCACCCGCCATTTTGAAGATAATTGAATCTACTTTCATATAAAATTACTTCCAACTATTTATTCCAAACTTAAGTAAATCAAAAATGCAAAATACTACATAGTGTTTAAAACTTTATGTGGGACGTAAAACGAGTATTTTACCCTTTCATTCGAGTCGGTCATTTCTAGTCGGTATGTATTTGAAAAATGGTGTAATTAACTTTTCAAAAATATTAAAATTGGTTAATTTTTGAAATGGGAAGGAAACTAATTCGTTTCAAACAAAACCGAGCTAAGTATACATTATTGTATCTAATACACAAAACGACGACAAGCAGTCTTATGTGTGATGCTATGTGATTATGTGCACTTCTTTGCGTCTTAAGTTTGTTAATAGAAATTATTAAATGATCGTTACTATTTGTAATTGAGCTAATTGGATATCTAAGCACATGTGCCATGTACATTATTCGTTTGTAGCTAGTTTTTCTGATTATGCCAAACTAGAACTTATGCTAAATTTCTTGCATTAAGATTGCGAAATTGTTCTTGCATTACATATAGGCATAGATCATTTAATTTACAAATGTTACATAAACATCTTGTAAATCTTTTCAAGTATGGGAATATACTTAGGAATAAGAGTTCAATAACTTGTCAAGTATATTATTATATGTGTTAAAACTAGCCACTTAAATATTTTTAACGATTTAATTTATTTTCAACAACACGTTTAAATATTTTCAACAACTTGCTTTGTTTGACCTTGGGTTGGTTAAAGAAAAGAAAAGATTGTATTAATACATTAGTAAGTAAGAAAAAGAAAATGATTGTGCTTGCATGGTTCTAACATACACACATAATTATATTTTTTTAACATATAGTAATTTACAAAAGATGTGTGTTGTATAAAAATGGTTAGAAAACTCATTTATATACTCATAAAATGTCAAAAATTATGTATATTATACATAATGATAAGTGTAAAATACACATATTTGTTAACACCTAAAAAGGCCCAATTAAGCCTAAAACAGACTAAAAATGGCAAAGATATGCTTGTTTTTATGTTTTGTGTGTGCATGTATGGATATATCAAAAATCACAAGAAAACCGTCAAAAATGGGCAAACACGGACACGAGAAACGGAAGAGCACAAGAGAAGCCAAAGATTCAAAGCCAAAGCCAGAAAAAGTCAAACTTCAGTCAATTATGGGTCAACAAAGAAGACAAATCCCAAATGTTTCATTTTAGTCCCCCCAAGTTCCAAAAGTTACACAAATGGTCCCTAAGGCTTAATGGGCCCTAAACCCTTAAAAAACTTTACCCGGATCCATAACCAAATCAAAAGCCCAATGCCCTATCCCATTTCCCTTTTATTAAAACTCTAGGGACTAAACATGCCATTTATGAAATATTAAATACACTTGATGTGTATTACATTTTCACTTAAGAAAGACAAGGACTAAAACTGCCATAATCCTAAACTCACCCCTGTTTACCTCTTTTAGTTAAAAAATAAAAAAAGGGCGCGAAATATTGTTATTACTATTCATTATCTTCCCCCTTTTACCACTATCTCAAATCAAAGAGCAATTCGATAATTTGTATGATACTTAGCTTGCGTATACGTATATGTATTTTATAAATATATATATTATATATCTGAGGGTTTATTTGATGCGCTGAAAATGACTACACCAAGTAGCATCATTCGCTATTTTTGGTTCCTATGTATACACAAGTAGTAAGTAACGAACATTCGACCCTAAAATAAACTTTAGGTACCCAATATGATAAACTCACAGTTGTTCTCACTCTCATATCTTTTAGCACCAAGAAAAAGAAGCCGGTAGACATGGAATATACATAAGATAGCTAAAATGATGTAATAACTCTGTTGGTAGAAATCTTATGATATTTGATCTATACATTCTCTTCATGTTTCGGTGATGACAAACATGTAACTTATAACACATAACGTAAAGTTCTTAAGTTACTCGTGATCACAAATCATTAATGCATTCATACGACAACATCTCTCGACGTCTCAAGTCTGCTTCAACGAAGTTTGCACCCGACGTAAATCACTTAAGGTATGAATAGATAAATGCTTTATGCATTTTATGCTCAAAGGAATTTTTATTCAACCTCGCATTTTTTATAAACAATGTCACAAACATTTTTATAACTTTTACAAAACATTTTTAGATTTAAAAGAAATGTTTTATTCAAAATAAATATTTTGAATTCAAATTTTTTACCTAAAAACGGCTAAAAATGTTCCAGAAAACATCTCCCTCAGAAAAAACAATAAAGAGAGCGTCTGGCCTAGGTGGCCACCTTAATTATAAGGTCGGTCCCCTTAATTATTAAGGGGACCAGCACCCTAATTAAGGGGACCGCCCAGACAAAAAGGCAACTCAATTTGCCTATAAATACTGGATTATTCCCCACTAATTTTCTAACCTTTTGCACCTTTTTCTTTCTGTCCCAAATCAGTTTATACATCTCACACATATTCTAAAAACCTTTGATCATGTAATCATAAGCATTTGTTTCCAAGTGATTCAAGCTTATTTCTCCAAGTGCAAGAGAAGAACTCTTGTTTTCATCAAGATACGAAGTTATGTAGTTAGTGTATTCGTGACATGTCTTACATTCACAATGTATAGATTGAGTCCATGTATTCCAAACTTGTATAATAGTTAGATCATGGTGATCATGGTGTGTATAGTTGTAAGATAGTGGTGATCATAGGAAGTATAGTTAGATCGGGATGATCTTAGTAAGTAGTGTTAGATTGGTGTGATTGTAGTAGTGTCTATGTGAAGTAAAGTTGTGAATCGTAGTGAAAAAGTTGTGAGTCATAGTGAAGAAGTAGTGAAGTGAAGTTGTGAAGTGAAGTGAAGTCGTGAAGTGAAGTGAAGTTGTGTGGTGAAGAGAAGTTGTGAATTGTTGTGAAGTAGTGTGGTTAGTTGTGATAGATTGGTTCTAGCTAGGATTAGAACTCGACATTTGGCTTAGTGTCAGAAATCGGTGTAAGCTTAGTTGTGTTCGGTTTTCTCCGCCTAAAGGGAGCTTGTTGACTAGTGAAGTAACTCTCGAGTTGGGTACTCGGGGAGTGGAGTAGGGCGAAGAGGTGCTTCGTGACCGAACCACTATAAATCATCGCGTCCGGTTTGCACTTTCTTTTACTTTTCGCTTTACATCTTTATTTACCTTATCGCCTTACATTTATATTTGCATTAGATCTATATGTGTGTTGATTGTTGCTTATATTGTTTGGATGATGATTGTGTCATAGATAGAAGTTAACATTGTGATTGTGCTTATATTGCTATGACATGTTCTAGTGGATATAGATGTATTATTCACACTTATCATATTGCATCTAACTTGATGGATAATTTGATACGAAATATTTTAAGTTTTTAAATGGAAACGTATTCACCCCCCTCTACGATTTCCATAATTGGTATTCTACGATTTCCACAATTGGTATCAGGAGCCACGTCGCTCTGATTTTCAAAACAAATGGTTTTAAAAATTAAGTACGATCCATGTATCAAATTACCCATAAAAGGGGATTAAATATGAAAAGTGTTTTGTTGCTTAACTTGTATTAGTTTTTTTGTTAAATACACTAATTATACTAGCCCGAGGTAAAAAAAATGATGCTTAAAATAAGTGTTATATGTTCGGTATCAAGTTCAGAAAGTTGTACACCTTTTTGCAAAGTCAGTAAACAATTTTGTACAAAAATGGCAATTCTGAGTGTCAGATGGCCGCCCCCCTTAAAGTGTAAGGTCGGCCCCCTTAATTCATGGCTGGCCCCCTTATATTTAAGGAGACCACCTATCTGATTCGGCAGTTTTTTGGAAACTTTAAAAATTCATATAAAATCAACCGTAAGTCCGTAGAATTCGTGCCACCCGCCATTTCGAAGATAATTGAGTGTACTTTCATATAAAAATACTTCCAAGTATTTATTTCAAACTTAAGTTAGTCATAATGGCAAAATACTACTTATTGTCCAAAACGTTGACTCTCGTTTTAATGTAATACTTGTATTTTATCTTTTCCTTTCGAGTCGGACATTTCTAGTCTGTATATCTTTGAAAAATGGTGTAATTAACCTTTAAAAAATATTAAAATTGATTAATTTTTGAAATGAGGAGGAAACTAATTTGTTTTCATATAAAACCGAGCTATGAATACATTGTTGTATCTAATACACAAAACGACGACAAACATTTTATGTGTTATGCTATATGATTATGTGCATTTCTTTATGTCTTGAATTTGTTAGTAGAAATTATTAAATGATCGTTTCTATTTGTAATTAGGCTAATTAAATGTCTAAGCACATGTGCCATGTACACTATTTGTTTGTAGCTAGTTTTTCGGATTATGCATAACTAGAACTTATACTAGATTTCTTGTATTAAGATTGCTAAATTGTTCTTGCATTACATATAGGCATAGATCATTTAATTTACAAATGTTACATAAACATCTTGTAAATCTTTTTGAGTATGGGAATATACTTAGGAATAAGAGTTCAATAACTTGTCAAGTATATTATTAAATGTGTTAAAACTAGTCACCTAAATATTTCTAACGATTTAATCTATTTTCAACAACACGTTTATAAATTTTCAACAACTTGATTTGTTTGACCTTGGGTTGATTAAACAAAAGAAAAGATTGTATTAATACATTAGTAACTAAAAAAAAGAAAATGCTTGTGCTTGCATGGTTCTAACATACACACATAATTATATTTTTTTAACATATAGTATTTTACAAAAGATGTGTGTTGTATAAAAATGGTTAGAAAACTCATTTATATACTCATAAAATGTCAAAAACTATGTATATTATACATAACAACAAATAGTTTTTCGCACAAGTAAAATTTACGACAATCTTGGAATAAGAAATTAACTTATCATTATTCATCAACCTCACCTTACAACTAATCTTGGGATTAATGGAACACACTATTTAAATATTTATCTATTTTCTTTTAAATGAGTGTTCGTGAGGGTCAAGAAAGATTTCGAGAATATATCAATTCATTATTCAAATTATGATTGATATCTTTATTGAATCTAATTGACAAGTTTTCGTGTATGGACATGAAATCGGATTCTTATTTGTTTAGTTTCAAGATTATATCAAAATATAACAAAAGATATCATCTTGGATCTACATAACTCAATCACACTTGATTGATATGAAAATAATTACATCCTTTTCTAGATGAAAAGAATATGCATCGGATCATAACTCACACTTGTGTTGATGATGCCATATTGAGTCTACTTGTCCAATGGTTGTGTTCCAAATATTATACTAATATGTTTAATACATGCATAAAATACACAATGAATTAGGATTGACGACTTGGATGTTTCGTCCGAAATATTCAAGCAATTTACATTGCAATGCAATTGGTAAATGTGTCATTTCCGAAAAACCAAACACGAGCAAACTAAAAGCATATGTAAACTTTGCTCATACAACATAAAAGCACAACTCAAAGCTAAAATTCACTTTTAACTAAATTCTCAAATAAGAATAATATTCTTGTTTATTCACCTAGGATAACATGATGTTTGGGAAACATTATGTTTAAAGATTTTATGGACTTATCGTATTAAACGATTGATAAAGGATAATATATATCATATGCATTTTATTTTCTTCGTAGCATAAATGATTGTGTTACAAGAAAATACACTACATATAAAAATACATTTATTCAAATACTTATTTAATCATAATATACAACATTGATAAGAATAATAATTTAAAAAAAAAGCATATTTTAAAAAAAATATGTCTTTTTCAATTATTTATCATTAAAGAATCACAAACTCAATTAAGATAAATAATATTGATGAGATTCATTTCACATGACATGAAATAGAGAATTCTTAAAACACTCTCAATATAACATATTTGTCATTGTCACAAATAATTACATCTCTTGGCTTTTGAAAAACCAAACATGTTAAATATCACATGTGACAACTACACATGTAAGATGACTAAATATAAGACATCTATTAAATCAAGCAATATGTAATCGAAATTAAACAACCTATAGATCTTGAACAAAAGATTAAAACAACTTGCCTACGCTTATCTTGAAATTCCACACATCTTGATTAGAATTATGCGAACCGAAATTAAAGTATGTTAGTTGAGTCATGTTTGGTCCTCTATGAAAAGATAATACAAATCTTATATTTGCTACACTTCATTAGGCAAATATAAGAATTCTATTTTGTCTAACATGAGAATAACGACTGGAGAATCTATTGCACCAGAAATTCAATTTGACATAACGGTTGCATTGCTTCCAAGAGTGAAGTTCGGTTCGATGTATAACCCGTAAAAATGGTCGTGTTTAGCCTGAATTGAGCACTACTAGTGATAGTCTCATAGTTATTCTCTAATTTGATTAAATGGTTCTTCCTAAATATGCCTAATGATAGTCTACATCGATAGATTTTGTATCTCATTAGGAGTACACACTAAGCATGTAGAAATTAGGCTTCTTCTTAGTCAATCTAGACACAATGCACCTCACATATATGCTTTAATATTTCAAGATGATTACTTGTTCACATGTAATGCAATTATATGTCCTTATAATCTTGATGCTCAACATTTAATTGCTTAGATATTAAATGCATGACCACTATAAAGGCATTTATCTTTTTCTAGCAATTTAGATAAAATATTTCTTAGTTTTTCTAAATGACACATGCCCCTAAATGCTAAATGCTAACATGTTTTACATGACAATTACATTTAAAATTATCATGTTCTGTATGCGTCATTTTACATGACTTACATGTTAATTGTACACTTGCACTATGTTAGCTTGATATATGACAATTAATGTTTAAATGCCATAAAGTCTTACACATTAATCTTGTTGATTATTGTGTCGATGCATGCTTAGATAAACTTACATGCCTATATCTATATGTCTTATGCATCTCGGTATATATTTTGTCACACTAGAATATTTTTCTTCTCATCCATGTCACAAATCTAAAAACTCAAAAGAGTCGTAAAATGGTCTTATATCTCCTAGAGTCTTCACCCACACACTCCCTTAATCATCATCTCGCCTTCTTCAAAATAATTCACTCTTTCGTCAAGGAAAAGTTAGATACATATCTAACACTCCTCTAAGTAGGTTTGACAACTTAAATATTTCATTTGAAATATTCAAGTATCTTTAACTTGTGATCGCAAACGTTAAAGGTCACTATCTGAAAATTCATATTCAAGCCTTTTAACAACATATGTTAAAATGCTCTTCTTAAAGCTAAAAGCTTACATCAACCTTCGCGTGACAAAGGACTTACGAGTAACTACATAAGTGATTCGTAGCCTCTTTAATATACACACCTTAATACTAAGTACTTTCACTTCCGTTAGTCATTTCTATCCCTTTAGGAATGTCACGATAGTTTATCGTCATGCTCATCTCATACACAATAAGTTATCACGTTTTGTATACGTCATTTTACATGACTTACATGTTAATTGTGCACCTACATATGGTTAGTTTAATGTATGACAATTTATATTTAAATGTCATATAGTCTTACACATTAATCTTGTTGATTATTGTGTTGATGCATGCTTAGATAAACTTGCATGCTTATATCTATATATCTTATGCATCTAGGTATATTATCTTTCACATACTAGATACCCAATTGATATTTTTCTTCGCGTCCGTGTCACAAATGTAAAAAGTCAAAAGAGTCATAAAACGGTTTTATATCTCCTAGAGTCTTCACTCACACATTCTTTTAATCATCATCTTGCTTTCTTTCGAATAATCCACTCTTTTGTCAAGAAAAAGTTAGATACATATCTAACGCTCCTACTAGTAGGTTTGACAACTTAAATATTTCATCCAAAATATTCAAGTATCTTTAACTTGCGATCGCAAATGTTAAAAGTCATATCCGAAAATCCATATTCAAGCATTGTAACTACTTAAGTTCAAACTCTCTCCTTTTCTCTTCGACGAAAACATTATTTTCTCTTCGACGAAAACATTCTTTCTCTTCGACGAAGCATTCTTTCTCTTTGAAGAAACATTCGTTCTCTTCGACAAAAACATTCATTTCTCTTAGACTAAAATATTCTTTCTCTTTGATGAAACATTCTTTCTCTTCAACGAAAACATCCATTCTCTCCGATGAAAACATTTTGTTTTACGAAAACATTATCTCTGTTCGACAAAAGCACTCTTTGTCTTTCGATCACACCTCTTCCTTCTCACTCAACCACGCCTCTTCAACCATAGAGATGGCTAATCTCTTTCATCTACTATTTCGCTTACCACTTTAAGACTACCGTATACCTCGTCTTGATTGTGTCTATGAACATTCGCAATGCTGTGAAGAGCTACTTTAAGTTGTGAGTATTGTTTATCGTTACGCTAACCATATGCGTCTTGAAATTGTGCAAGATCGTCGTTCTATCTTCGTTTGTTTCAGTATTATTTTATTATATTTTTACGTACGAAATAAACACCGAAGATAGTCACCATTTCTTCGGAAATGTCCAAAAGGAAACATCTCCATCGAAAAGATTGCGTCTGAAGATAACATTGCCGACATTCTTTCTTTACCCCTCAAGCACGATTCGTTAAATTATCAAGGTCTAGGAATGATGGAACACATTCCATAAATCCTTTTCTTCTTTTCTACTAGTCTCGGTTCTAGTCTATTTTCTATTCCATTTCGTATCGTGACAACTTAACTACTTCATCCGGATAGTACTTTAAGTATTTGTATTAGCGAAATGCAAATTAAATGTCACTCTTTTGAAAAATTCATCATTGCTAAAACATCCTCCTGTTGGCGATCCGGCGGCCCCTAGATTATTCGGAGGCCCCAATAATCTGGGACGCCGGCAGCAGTTGTAATACCTTTCATTTTTTTATTCCATAAACCTAACACTCCTCTCTTCTGCTGAGTGGCGTCTTACTCCTTACCAAACCTATACTCAATATCTCTCTATATATCAATATGTCATCCTCATATCCCAACACTCATAAACCTTGTTGCTTATGTTTTCAAGAGTCAAGTGAATTTCATAATGAAATGCGTCTCATTATCAAACACATTCCTTACAATCGATAGACTTACAATCTATTACTTCACAATAAATCCTCTCACATACAAACCTTGGTCCTCACATCTCGCATACGTCTTGTCTTAAATTCATAGACGATTCTTCTCACTCCTAAACTTTTCTTCTCTCTTCTAGTAGTCATTTCACTTCTGATAATCTTTATACTTCTAAAAGTTTCTTCTCACTTCTAAACGTTCCTTTTCGCTTCTAATGAGTCTCCTCATCTCTAACGTTTCTTCTCACTTCTGTATGTTTCTTCTCTCTTATAATAGTCTTGTTACTATTAGAATTCCTCCTATATCCCTTGACAACTTAATTATTTCATCCGAAATATTTAAGTAATTTTCAAAATGAAAATGTCACTCCTTCGCAAAACTTTCCACTTTCTAGAAAGTGAAGAACATAAAGAAGATATTAAATCTTCAAGTATTATTGAGTCACCACATTGTTGAGTCTCTTAATATTATTCCACCATGAAAGAACTACCACCTTATTTCACATCCCACTTTGTTCCTCAACATTGTCAACCAACAAAACACCAAACAAACCTTAAATTCCCAATCATCCACCTTTGTCTCGATAGGATCATATGTCTCAATATTGTTAGTGCAAATGATATATCAATATTTTCTATCAACCTCTCGTCAACACGTTCCTTCTTTAGTATCGCTTATCCTTTCCCACTTTTCGGCTCTATGGAATCATTTTCATTTACATCCAAGAGCACATCGTCTCCATCCTCATCTTATTTTTCGTTTTATTCTTTTAAAGTATATATATATATATATATATTTTAAATTATATATAATATATATTTATATATATCATATATTTACTATATATATTATCTCTATATTACATATTTTGCCAAGATATTAAGTGTCATTCGTCTACTTTTAAAAAGTCATTCTCATAATATTTTTGTGCAATCAATAAAGAATTCATATTCACGTTTAATAAAAGTGGTCTAATCTTTCTCCCGTAAAACATTGTCTTGAGGTCTTTTAATTATATCACTTAGTTTGTTGTTTTTAAAATAATGTTTGCTGTGTCAGCTTCTAACTTTCTTTTAAGTGTCATACTTTAGTTTACTACACTAAAATGCATGTCTAATTCCCCGCTAATATCTTGATATATATATATGTGCACTTGTCTATTAACTTTGTTTTGTAGCACACATATATATCTTGATTCCTTGGTGCCCCAAACAAGGGGGAGTTTACACCTAAGGGGAGCACTTACAAGTGTCCTGCTCATTTAAATTGCATTCATTGAACGTCTTGAGTTTCGATTGTAATTTATTTGATCCATGGATCCATTAGAGTCACTTTGCAAGGTTTGTCATTATCATGGGGATGAAATGAGCAAGGAGGAACTAGGAGATATATGAGTATATTATCAATGGAGTTGATAAACCTGATGATAAGAAGACTTTCTAGGATGATGCCAGATAAAAAAAATAAAAAAAAAAAAAAAAAAAAAAAAGTAAAAAAAAAAAAAAAAAGAAAAACTCACCTTTAGAGGAGATAGCCATTGGGGTTGTCAAATACGATAAAGGGTTTATTCATACTCCAAATACCTCACCTCCTCCACTTCAAAGTCACCCTCAACCTTGAGGTTCTCTTCTCTTACCTTCAACTTATATAGTGAGTACCTACCTTCTTTTTCAAGGCCTTCTTATATTTCTCATATCCTCTTCTTAAAATTTTCCACGAAACACAAAAACACCTCAAACCTTATTTCTACATGTTGTGTTCTCATTCCCCAACCAAATATTCTTGGTCACTCTACCTTTTCCGCATTCCTTTAACCTTTACACTTGACAGTACATACCATCTTGTATTGCCTATCTCACCTCTCTAGACCTTTTCTAAACTATCCACGGAACACACATATCACATTTACCTTTATTTTCTCACTTTTTCTCATCCTCAAACCTATTTACTCAGAGCACCTTTCCTTTCTTATTCCTCCACTATATCCATAGCAGTATCCTCTTCTTCATGTCCTTCTTCTCAAAAACTCTAACCTGTTATGCTTCAACCTAATCCACACTATTCCTTTTTGCTTCGACAAAAGGGGGAGAAGGGAATGTAAACGAGTAACTTTTAAACTTTACTATATGTTATAGTTTACATAGTTTGTTATCATCAAAAAGGGGGAGATTGTTAGTGCAAATATTACGATATTTAATCTATACAATCTCTTTATGTTTTGGTAATGACAAATATGTGACTTGTAATACATAACGTAAAGTGCGCAAGTTACTCATAATCACAAATCATCAATGCATACATACATCAACATCTCTCGACGTCTCAAATCTGCATCAACACCGATGTTTGTTTGCACCCCACGAAATCCATAGGATATGTAGGTGTAAACAAACATTAAACTTGTAGGATGATCAAATAAATAAGTTTTTGTCTTAAAACTTCACATGTTTATAAATGTGACAAAACATTTTTTCAAAAATCAATTAGATAAGTTATTTTTGAATTATAAAGAAATGTTTAATGTGGTAATTATCTCAAAATTCAAATCTGGTTATTTTCCCCACAAAACAAGTGTCACTTTCACCAGACAAGTTTGTTACCTCAAAAAGACAAAAACAGGAGCGTCTGTCAGGGCGGTCCCTTAAATAGGCCGGCGGCCCCCTAATATATCTAGGACCACTGTTTCCTAACAGGCTATTTTTCAGCTCCTATAAATAGTGGGTCACCTCTAACTATTTTCACAACCCTTTTGCAAGATTTTCTTTCATTTCTTTCTCTCTCTAGATCTCACTAAATCTCTCTAAATCTTTAATCATTCAACTTGGTTAATCTTGTTTAATTGTGATCAAATATTCTATCCTTTCCTCCTTTCCTCAAGTGCAAGAGAAGAACTTTGGTCATCTTCAAGATCCGAAGTTATGTAGTCTAGTTAGTCCATTTGTAACATTTGTTACATATAGATCGAGTCTATGTCTTCCAATCTTTAGTAGTGTGTAGATCCAAATGATGTATATATTTTGATGGGTTGATTGTGGGTTGGTTAGTATTTTAGGCCTTAAAATACATTGGTGAAGTGGTAGATTGGTTCTAGCTAAGATTAGGACTCAACATTTAGCTTAGTGTCGGAAAATAATTTAAGCGACGTGGTTTATGTGTTTAGGCCATAAAATACAAGGTTTGTTATGTTGGGCCATAAAACATAACGGGTTTGGTTGTACCCGAAGAAGAACTCGACATCTAGCTTAGTTTCAAAAAATAATGTAAGCATTTGTATAAGGTTTTATCCGCCAAAAGGAATCTTGTTGATTAGTGAAGTAACTCTCGAGTTTGATACTTGTTAGATATTAGAAAAAGACTCGGTCACCCCGTGTATTTTACTGTTTATTATAGCTCGTAGTTTAATAGTTAATAGTACGTTTTTCGGTTTTAAGTCGGGTACTAATACCCGGTATATTGTAAGTACTATATATAGTCTCTTCCAACTTTGGAAGAGACAAGCTAGTTCATTATTTCATTTACAAAAGAAACACTTTCTCTCTCTAGACTATTCTCTCTCTAGTGTTTCTCTCTCTAGAAACTAGCCAGATCCAAGAATCGACCCCGTGTTATGATATAGGATATACCACAATTGGTATCAGAGCTTATGGGATGATTAGATCGTGTGTATGTGCGATTTCTTGCTTGATTTAGCTCGAAAAGTGTGCCATAGAAAGTTCTAGCTCGTTTTTTTAAAGATCTCCGAATTTTGTTGTTTGTAATGATGAAGTTTGGGTATGGTTTTTAGTTGCTTTTACTTGGTTGGTTTGTGTTGTCTAAGAAATCAAGCAAAATCATTCAAAAGGGTGATTTATAGGTGATTTTGTGTGAAAAACGTCGTTGTTCTTCGTGGAGAGTTGCCAGAATTTCTTCACGGCGGTTTGGTGAAAAATATTATTTTATTGAGTAGGTTACCAACCCTCTGACACACGGCGGTGTTTGCTTTAATGTAGGCAGTTGTCAAGCCGGCGAGTGTTACTAAGCGCGGTTTACTTTACGGGCGGTTTGAAATAGGCGGGAGTTGCATCAAGAGGAGAGTTGTTAATACGCAAGCGGGGTTTGCTTAACAGCGGTGTTGGACAGGTTATCAGCGGGTTGAATATTTTAAATAACAAACAGAACCTAACAAATTTCTTAAGGAAACTCTGGCGGTTTGAAAACTCTACGGCGGTTTGATCAAAATATTCTTCGCGGCGGGTTGCGTAACTCTTCGCGGCGGGTTGCTTGTCAGCGAGTTGACTTCGGCGAGTTGCCTTAAAATTACACCGGCGAGTTGTCTTTTATCTTCGCGGCGGGTTGCTTGGGGCAAGGAGTTGTGTTCGGCGAATGTTGCCTAAGTTTCACCTGCGGTGTTGCCTTAATTCCACCGGGGTTGCTCTATTTCTTTGCAGCGGTTTGTTGCTTTGGCGGCGAGTTAAGCTTTGGCTTCGAAATTTGAAATTTTCAAACTCGGGATTTAATTTCACTAAAACAAAAAAACGAATGTTACACCTCACCACTTTTAACTTATCTACCACTCTCAATACTTGATCGATCAAAACATATCATATCATTATACTACAGATGTATAGTATGCAAAGACATCCAGTGTGCAGGTTCTGATCACCGCCCCAATGCTTGATAGAACTGACTTTGAATCTTGGCAACAAACGTTATACGTCTTTTACTGTCTAGGATAAGGATTAATGGAGAAATATTATGAGTCCATTAGAAGGACCATTTCAGATGGGGAACACGGTCTCAGATGTTATTACTGGGAGGAACCGAGGGTGAAGTTAACAGGTCCTAGTACAGGCTAGAGTCCTTAAAGGACCTGTCGGTCCTGAAGAAAAGAAAGGTATAAAGTTGACATCGTGCCAACCAATATCCTACTTCAGGGTATACCAAAGGACATCTACTCACTCATCAATCACTATACTGACGCTAAAGACATTTGGGAAAACGTGAAGATGATTCTGGAGGGTTCTGAGTTAACAAAGGATGACAGGGAATCTCAGTTATATGATGAATTTGAACACTTCCAGTCAATTCAAGGAGAGAAACATTCAAGGATAAATTTGTTCGGTTTTCAAAGCTCATTACGAATGCGAAAATCTAAATGGACATGTCCAGGATGCAGCTCAACTCTAAGCTTGTGAACAACATGTGCCTGAGTGTAGTAGATTCATACTGAAGTCAACTTAACAGAGGTTTGAAAAGAGTCAACTGTGTTCAGTTGTATGCTACTTAAAGCAACATGAGGTGCATGCTATGAGAACAGAATTAATGATGGAAAGATTCGGTTCAACCAAAATAATGAATCCTTTGGCCTAGTGATGGACGCGCGTTCAGCATATCCAGCACATTCATCAAGTCTCTCAATCCGCCACATAACCTTATCCTGCTGACAAACTTTCAATGGACTCGGGCGAGCTCTTCAACGAAAACTTGATTTGTAAGTTTATCCACACACTTGCCATCCTATCAATCGTACAAATCACATCTACCACAAACTAACAATCAATTAGAGCTTCGTTAATGCAAGGAAACAAAGTCTGATTCAAGCGGGAAAGTTGTTTGTTCAATCTGTCCGTCGGAAGACACTTTAGTTAGACTAATCAAGGAAGAAATTTAATCAAAGGAAGACCATTCAGAAAAACAATGCAATGGAGGAAATGGTAGCAGTAGTATAAGTAGCGGGGAAAATGTAGGAGCTCAGAACAGAGGAGGCATGATTAATCCTGGTCAAGCGAAACCCATCAAGTGCTACAACTGTAACGGACTAGGGCACATAGCACGTGAATGTCCAAGACCAAAGGAAAATACGGACTTCCCAAAGATTTCAGACTACTTCATGGACCTAGATGCTACTAATGCAAGCCTTAGGAGAGTGGAGCAGTACTGGCATGAGAACTGTCGTTGTTTCTTGCAGGGGAACAGGTGACCAATGTTGAGGATGATGTGGATGATTCACAGGAGAATGATTTGGCACTCAATGTGGACCATATTTTTGAAGCTGATGAATGTGATGCTTTCGACTCTGATGTTGATGAGGGTCCCACGTCACAAACCATGTTCATGGCAAACCTCACATCTGAAGATCCAATCTACGATGAAGCTGGGCCATCATACGACTCGAATAATCCATTTGAGGTACAAGATCATGATGCCTGTGTAGAACTACTATGGATGAGTATCATGATGATACACGAGATGCTAAAACGTATTTGTACAACAAACTACGTTGTAGCTCTGATGCTGGACTCATACGATAGTGATAGTAATATTATTCCGTATATTATGATCAGTTATTGTGGACAGACAACAGCAAAGAACATGTTTGTACAATGTAATGCTCTTATGTACGAAATGACTGCACTAATGTCAATTTTGATGAAAAAATGCATTAAACAGGGTTTGACAAAGTAGATTAGCAAAATAAGTCTACGCATGGTAGTTAAATGACTCTAGTGACTATGAAACTTGCAGATATAAGGAACTGGATCGGAGTTTGAAAAAACGGGCAAGTTTGAATTAACTGATCGAGAACGAAAAATTGATTTGAACAATATGAGAAATATTATCTCAGACCGAAATCGAAAGGGAAACGTCATTAAATCTGAACTACATTCTGCACAAATACTTACTCCTTAGTCACACAGCTTTACCATTATAAGGTTAAAAGAAGGAAGATAGTAGTAACACTCTTGAAAAGGATTTTAAACAAAAGGAAGATAAAGTCCTTGAAGATATTTGTTTTTTTTTTTTTTGGACTTAAGAAGCTAAAAGATCAGTTTCGAAGATAGATTATACAACGAGGGTCAGATGTTCAAACAGTTCACATGTGTGTGTCACCAAAATCATTTTATGATGAAAAGCACAAGGTAGCAATAGGCTACAAAAATCCCTTATGTCTCACACATGCAAAGCAAGTTCAACCTGCCCTCTTATAATGGTCATGTTTTAGTATGTCCAATCATGCACGCCTGTTTGTACATGAATTAGAGGTACTCGTTTGAGATATCTGAGATAACTAGGGAGAGAATGATTGATAAAATGAAAAGCCCTCTATGTGTGGAAAATAAAGTTAGGATTTGGCCCCCCGGATTACTCGATGGAGAACCTTCTCGGGCAACCCTTTGCCTCCAAAGAGAAATCTGACCCAGAAAAGATATTTTGGCTCATAGATGACAACAACAGGAAAAAGGATGAGACCTTAGCTCAAAACCAATTTCAGCATTGACAGTTGTAATCCACCAATACCTCCTGGTCAAAGCTTGTCCCCAGAATTCTTCCAACTAAAAGTCAGGTAAAAATTAATCTTTATGTACTCACACAACTTTTTACTGAATTTGACAAAACTTGCAAAATTAGAATCACACCATCAGGTCTTACAGAGGGGGAAAGAGGTTTTGAGCAAACAAAAAGATGTTACCTCACTGAAGTTATTCCATTTTTCAAAACTCTTAAAGAACATTTTGTTGGAGTTTAAAAAGCATCTGTAATGAGGGTTCAAAGAAATGGGAAGAAATTTTTTTGATCAAATGAATAACGAAGTGGACAAGAATACTATAGACAAGCAATGTGCTAAAATTGAAAAGAAAAACCTTCTCATTGAAAATAAGAATCTGATTGTTAATTGTTTGTCGACTCAACTGCTGTATGATGTGGAAAAATCACGTTGTCTAGATCTTGAAGCTGACATGTCTAAAGTTCATGATAAGTCAAAACTTATTTCAAAACTTGAAGGGGAATGCCTAAATTTTCAATTAAAGTATCAACATCTTCAAGAAAGTTTTGATAATAACAAATCACACACAGTGCAGGAAGCTCCCGATTTTAACTCATTCTTTAAGATCAAGAATCTCGAACATCAGATTCATAGAAAAAGTTTCTATGAAAAGAGAAAACAAGGCTCCCTCTACCCTTGTTACTAGGAAAAAGCAAGTTACTTTTAGTGATAAACCAGGAACTTCCTCTAGCAACACACAGAAACACGAAGTACACCAGAAAGTTCAACAGACTAATATCCCTGTGATTCCATATACAGGAGTAAACGATTCCACTGAAGCAAGCGGATCAAAGCCTAGAAGCAATACAAAGAAAAATAAGATCCTGCCTACTAAGAAGGAGAATAAGAAGGAAGTAGAAGCACACCTTAGGACAAATAAGTCAGTTTGGACAAAAGTGAATCGGGTTGATTCTAGCATTAGCTCTAAGCGTGTTGTAATTAATTCGAATTCTGAATTTGTGTGCAAAACTTGTAACAAATGTTTAAACTCTGCAAGTCATGAAATGTGTGTTGTTAATATCTTGAATTCTGTGAATGCTACCTCCACTGTTAAAATTGTCTTGAATAAAGGGAAGCAGATCTGGAAACCAAAAGGCAAACTGTCTGATAACAGTTTGAACAAGACCATGCTTATCTTTTTGTGTTTTTGTTTTTCAAGCATTTCTTGTAAAAAGATACTACTACTTTCAAAACTAGCTAGTTTTAATGATAGTGAGCTAACTTTAGATTGAAGATCGTTACATGATTCACATTTAAGACATGCTTCTTTGTTTCTTTCTAGTTGTTCTACCCCTTTTCTAAGGTCACAAGCTTCGTTTCTTAATAATTCGTTTTTAGCCCTTAGGTGTTTGTTTTTGTTGATTATCCTAAGACTAATTTTGCATAACTTGTTATATTCTTTTTGTAATGATTTACTATCTAAAGATGAACTACTATAGTAGAGAGTGTCAGAGAGTACCTCATTGTTGTCAATTGCCATGAGACAAATTTATTCCTTCTTGGAATCATCTTCACTATCGCTCCAACACCCAACGAAGAATGCTTTTTGATCATTGTAGGAGTGTTTGGGACAATCACTTATGAAGTGATTTGGATCTCCGCACTTAAAGCACCTACGATCTTCTTTCTCTATTTTGTCTTCCTTGATCTTCTAGAAATTCTTTTTGTCGTCATGAGGTTGGCGAACAAACTTTCCTCTTCTTCAAAAGAACTTTTTGAAATCTCTTACGGCCATGGCATATTCTTCATCGTCACTTTCCGAACAAGATATTTCTTCATCACTTGAGACTTTTCTTGCTTTGAGTGCTAGTGACTTGTATTTTTCTTTCTTGACTTTGGAGATCTTCGAGTCCTTTTCAAGCACTACCTCATAGACTTTTAGGTTGCCGATGAACTCATTTAGAGGTAATGTTGATAAGCCTTTGGATTCTTCTATTGCAGTTACCTTTGGACGCCACTTGGTGGGGAGTGCCCTTAGAAATTTTCTAACATGATTACGACTCGAAAAAGATTCATCAAGTGCTTTTAAAGATGTAATAATAGTATTAAATCTAGTAAAAGCACAATCAATAGTTTCATCATCGGAAATAATAAATTCTTCATATTTTTGGACAAATAAGTCTATTTTGTTATCTTTAACTGCTTATTTTAATATATAAATTATTTATTTATTTATTAGTTTTTTTATTTGAAGACATATTTTATTTTTTTTTTATCTTTTTTTTATTTTTATTTTTTTATTTTTTTTTATATTTATTATTTTAACTTATTTTTTTTATTTTTTTTATGTATTTTTATTATATTTTATTTTATTATAATTTATTTTTTTTGTTTTATTTTTTATTTTTGATATATTATATTTTATTATTATTTTTATTTATATTTATTTATTTTATTATTTTTTATATATATTTTTATATTTTTTTTATTTTTATTTTATTTTTTTTTTTTTTTTTGTTTATATTATTTTTATTTATTTATTTTTATTTTTTTGTTATTTATTTATTTATTTTTTTTATTTTTTTAATTTTTTTAATTTTATATTATATTAGATTTTTTTGAGTTTTATTATTAAATATAGTATTTTAATAATTATAAAATTTTACTATTTTTTATTATTTATATTTAATATTATATTTTGTTCTAATATTTATATAATTATGTTATTATTTTTTATTTTAATTTTTTAATTTATTAATAGATGATAAAATAAAATGTATTTTAATATTATATATTTTGTATAATTATTTATATTATATTCTTATATGTAAATTTTATTTTTATAGAATAATGGAACTAGAATTATACAGTTTTTATTCTTAAAAATTAAATATTTTATTTTTATTATTTTTTATTTTTTATATTAAATTTAATATCATAGTTTTAATCTTTTATAATATTATATTATTTTATTATAATATTATAATTTTGATATAACATATATAATCATTATTAATATAATATTTAATTTATATTATTAGATTATATATAAATAATTTTTAAAAATACTAAAAATAATATATTATATTATTTAATTGAAAAATAAATATTAATTATCATTAAATTATTTAAATACATTATATTAATACATTAAGAAAACCAAATGTCTACCAACAAATAACAAACAGAAAACAACCAACACACAAACCAGAAGAAAACGATAACCAAACAAAAAAACACACAACACAAATTATATACAAGCATAAACAAACTAAAAAAATATAACGACAAACACAACAAAGAACAAGCCAGATCTAAAGAAAAAAAAAAAAGAGGAAAAAAAAAAAAACAAAATAAAAAAAAATAAAGCTAAAAGCACAAACAACACAACACAAAAAAAACTTAACACAAACAAAAACATAAACGCCAAAAAAACAAACCAAAAACCAAAAGAACAAAAAAACTAAAGATAAAAACAACCACACGAAAAGAAAAAACTAACAAAACAAAACACAACCTAACAATACAAAAAAAATAAAAAAACAGAAAAAAACAAACGAACATACAAAATAGAAAATAATAAACACAACAACAAAAAACTTACCAAAAAATAACAAAATAACACCCTCAAAACAAAAACGAAAAAACAAACAAATCACTCTAACACAACACCAACAAAAAAACAAAACAAAAAAAAAAAAAAAAAGACAAACACCAAACAAAACCAAATACCAAAACCAAAACAAACAACACAAATAAAAAAAAAACACAAGGAAAAAAACCAACCAAAACTAACGAACAAATAAAAAAACAACACACAAAACAAAAAAACTACAATAAAACAAAAAATAAAAAAAAAATACAACTACAAAAAGACAAGACAAAAGAAAATAAAAAACAAACAAAACGCGCCAAATGAAAAATAACAACAAACTACACACACCACAACAAGCCCAACATAAAAAAAACACAACGAACAACATTAACACAAACGTACACAAAACAAAAACAAAAAACAAAACAACTAATAGAGAAAAAAAAATAGCAACAAAACCAGAAACAAACTAGAAACAACCAAAACCCAAACAAGAAAATATCAAAAAAAAATAAAAGCAAAAAACCTAGCAACAAAAAATACCGAACAACAAACAAAAAAAGTAAAGATAAAGTCAAAAAAAAAAACACAAACAAGAACAACAAAACAAACAAAACAAACGATAACCAAAACAAAAAACGAAACATAACACATACATAAAAACAACAAAGAAAACGCACAAAAACAAAACTCCCGAAAATTACAGAAAGAAAAACAATCAAACCAAAAAAATTAAAAACCCGACAACAAAAACGGCCAAAAAACAACCTAAAAAACAAAAAACAAAAAAAGCCAAAAAAACAAACTAAACTAAAACAAAAAAGACAACACACAAAAAAAATAACTAAACAAAGAACAAAAAACAATCAAAAAAGAAAACGAAAAACAAACATCAAAAACAAGAAAACAAACGAACAACCCACCCACAACAACGAAAAATCAAACAGAAAAACTAAAAAAAACCAAAATACAAACAAAACCAACCGAAACAAAAACAAAATACAAAATAAAAACACAAGCTCAGATAAACAACAAAAAAAGACACAAAAATAAATCCCGAGAAGCCAAAAACAAAACAAAAAAAAAAAAACAGAAAAAAACGAAAACAAAAAATTACAGTAACGATTAACAACAAACAACTCAAAATATGAAAAAAACACCAAAAAAATATACAAACATAAACAATAAACAAAACAAACTACAACCAAAAGCTCACAAAACACAATAAAAACAAAAATATAAAAAGCCCAAGCTGCGACCTTCCACGGTCAAATCCCACACAACTCCCGTCACACCCCATGAACTCAAACACATACCATAAGGGTCAGCGCCTATTACTAATACAACCATTATTGTCAACAACATTTATTGGACATCCTTACATAAATACTTTACATCAAATTTCTACCAAAAGGCATGATTTCATCCTTACCATCCTTATTTTTAATGGTAGGTTTATAGTACCAAATAACTAATAATTCCAAAAGATCAATATCCTTAGACTTCACATAAGTTTCAAAAGGTTTTCCAATATATAAAGCAATTAGCCTCAAAGAGAGGTGGTCGTTGCATAGATTTGAGACCTTCTTTGTAGTTTTCAGAATCCATTATCGTTTTAAAGATTTAAAATACAATATATTTTATAAACTTTAGTAACCTTGCTCTTGATACCAATTGTGGAAAACTAGAAGGGGGTGGGGTTGAATAGTTTTCTTGTTTTAAGGTTTACTTTTCAAAAGTTTGTTATGATCTTATGTGAAGTTTGCACAATATTGATGTTGGTTAAGACGAATGACATGCAAAAGATAAAGAGTTAGAAATAAAGAACACAAGACGCAAGCTTTATATGGCTCGACATAAGGACACCTTCCATTGCCCTACTCCACTCCCCATCACCTGACTCGAGAGTTGGTAGAACACTGTCATCTAATACTCCATTCAATTGGCAGAGAAGCCGCGCAACATTGCTTACCACCTTTTAACAGAACAAAGCTAAATACCAATCTTCTATGGGTAGAATCACACCAATATCACTACACTTGGTTTACAAAGAGGATGAATAAAACTACAACTACTTTATGATGTACAAGAATAAGAGATATTATCTTGATGATGCAAATGGAGAAGCGAAGCAAGATACTTGGAACTTAATTGTCTCAAAGGGGTGTTTGGTAATTTCTTTGTTGAAGAGAATTACCTACAAATGCTAACACTGCGTTCTGGAGTTTGTTTTTGAGGAGAAAAGAAAGGAAATGATAAGAAATATACATAATTTTGTGTTCTCAAGTTTTTATAAAAAGGAAAAGAAAGGGTTTACATAGGAAAGAGGAGGGAAATTTTGGACCAAAGTTATCCTCCCATTTTTGGGGTGATTACCTAGGAAAGGAAATGATACATCTTATATTTTGGTTAGAAAAACTATATTGTTAGGATTAAAAGACTTCAAGATGATTCTTAGAGTTACTACTGCTCAGTTACAACTGCTCAGTTACAACTGCTCAGTTACAACTGCTGTGATTACTACTGCTAGAAGGATTATGCTGACAGAGATGAGATCAAAGATTGATTGGAGAACAAGAATACTTA
>BQNB010054452.1:0-39535 GCA_026074375.1 Tanacetum coccineum
GGAAGCTGAACTAGACCAAAGTATTGTTGATAGGAAACATGATGCAATTGAACGGAAAAACCTTCTTCTCGAACATGATAATATAATTGCTGATTGCTTGTTTAAAGAAGTGTTTTATGTTGCATCGAATTCTGAGCTTAATGTATCTAGATTCACTGAGATGCAAAAGGCTCATCATGTTGTCAAAGCCCGTTGTCTGGAACTTGAAGCAGAGCTTTCTAATTTACGTGATGATGTCCGTAAGGATAATTATAATGATCTTTTAAACCGGTTTTCCAATCTTGAGGCAAATCACCTAAACTTACAGTTAAAGTATCAAAACCTTAAAGATAGTTTTCAGAATAAACCGTCTTCATCCGTTAATGATACTCCTGATTTTAACTCCGTTTTTGTGATCGGTCAAATGAACGCTTCACTTCAAGGAAAAGACAACGTCATCCAAAGGCTGAAAATGCAAATATCTCAGCTTATGAAAACCCGTAGCGAACTAGACCAAACAATTGATTTTAGGGCCCGAGACTTTCCGATTTCACAATTAACTGAAAAGGTTAATAGTCTTCAAGAACAAAATGAGCTTTTTAGGGTAGAAAATGCAAAGATTAAGCAGCACTACAAGGAATTGTATGATTCGATCAAGATCACGCGTGCTAAGCATACCGAACAGACAACTGCCCTTAAAAATGAAAATGAAAGTCTAAAGGTCCAACTACAGAATACGGTCTCATGTGTCACTACAAATCAGGTCAAACCAAATGTACTTGCACCAGGAAAGTATGCTATAGATGTTGAACCTATTCCCCCTCGCAATAGGAACAATAGGGAAGTTCATCTAGTTTATCTCAGGCATCTTAAGGAAAGTGTAGATACACTTCGCGAAATAGTGGAAGAAGCCAAAGTTGAAAGACCTTTAGATAGATCACTCGCATTTGCCTGCCGTTACACTAAGCATTCTCAGGAACTCTTAGAATATGTGTTTGGCACCTGTCCAAAGGTCTTCCATCAACAAGATAAGAAGCATGCACCCACCCCTAGGAAAAAGCAAGTTACCTTTGAGGACCAAATTGCAACATCAAGTAGCAATACACACAAACATGTAGAGCCAATGCACACTCAGAAGTCTAATGTCCCCGTGCCTCCTTCTACAGGAGTAAACAGTCGCACTGATGCTAGCGGATCTCAGCCTAGGAGCATTCTCAAGAAACATAGGATCCTGCCAGCTAAATTAACGCAGCTTTGAAGAAAGTAGAAGGACCACCCTAGCCAATTAGATCTAGTCTTATAACCACCGAATCCATGTTGATTTGCTAGTATTAAGCTCTAAGCGTACTGTAATTAATTTGAATTCTCATTTTGTGTGCCAAACATGTAACAAATGTTTATTTTCGGCTAATCATGATATGTGTGTGGTTACTTATTTGCACTCTGTGAATGCATCACCCAATGTTAAAAATGATTGTTCGTCATGTTAACGCAAGTGTTGGCAACCTAACAAGTTACACAATGTGGAAACCTAAACATATCAAACAATTATGGAAACCAACTGGCCAAAAACACTTAACACATGTTGTATTATCAATGGAGAACCCACAGGAAGAACATTCTCCCTATAGTGATCAAGTGCCCTTTTAGAACTAGGTTCACTAAACTTACAGGAATGTCCTGCCATTTGCTTGTGCAACCAATCGAACCCAACCAACATTGGGATCCAGTTTTTCCTAACTCTCCATCTTCGTCTGTTTTCAAAATGCCAGGTCGTACAAATCATCCTTTGGTATTTGGACTCAGGCTGTTCAAAACATATGACAGGGGATCGCTCAAGGCTCAGGAATTTTGTGAAAAAGTTTATCGGGGAAAGTTAGATTCGGAATGATCACTTTGGTGCTATTATGGGTTATGAGATTTAGTCCCGTTGGTGATAGTGTAATCCATCCAAGGGTATATTACGAGGAAGGGACTAGGGCATAATTTAGTTTCTGCAGTCAATTTTGTGGATTGGATTTGGAAGCTTGCCTTCAGAAAGCATTCTTGTTATGTATTCAGATACGGATGTTGGTTTGAATTACTTGAAAGGTTTCCCGTGGTACTTAAGTTTATAAAATATCACTATTTTCTGTTTGAAGACAATTGATGAAGTCCTCCCCAATTTTGCTTGTTTATCCAAAGCCCTCCAAGCCACAAATCATGGTTTTATGCATCGCGTTTAAACCCACTTGAACTTGGTACCCGATCAATGACATTGTAAAATAAGAAAAGACCCTTGTCAGAGGCTTACCCTAATTGAAGGTGTGAAAAAGTCATATTTGTTCTGCATGTTTAATTAGGAAAAGAGAGCAAAAGCATACCCACAAACCCAAAAACTGAAAACAACCAAGTTTTTGGAAAGTTTCTAAACACCCTTCATATGGATTTAAGTGACCGATGCGTGGCAAACTATTAATGGGGAAGAAATACATCTTTGAAATCGTCGATGGTTAACTCCCTCCGGATCATGTGGGTCAATGATTTGAGATCAAAAGGATGAAACACCAACGTTTTCATCAATATTTCTGAAGCAAAAACAAGTCGGAATCTCAACAAAACAGTAATATTCCATCAGCATCCGACAATGGAACGAATTGTCAACAAACTCTTATATGATTATATATGAAAGTGTTGGAAATCTTTTCACCAAAAAGACATTGCCAAAGACCCTCCACAGCAGAACGACGTTGTCAAAAGACGGAACCGAACTCTTGTCGAGGCAACTCGGACAATGCTAATTTTCTCAAAGGCTCCGATGTTTCTTTGGGCTGAAGCTGTGGCTAACTGCCTGTTTACACTAACCAAAACCTTTCCCTTATTCACAACAGTACACGACAAAACCCCATATGACTAGTACAACAAAAAGAAATCCAGATCTCACATTTATTCCGGGTCTTTGGTGGCTCTTTGTTACCCTACAATTGAACAAGCGAGAATCATGAAAACTACAACCAAGGGCCTGATATTGGAATTTTTTCATTGGATATGCACCGAGCTTAAAAGGTTAAAAATCTACAACAAAACGAAACCGACAAATCATGGAAACTAATTCCCGTTCAAAATTTCGATGAGCAGACTAAGCAGATGGCTTTCCTATACAAACCGTTCAACCAGGACCCGCTTCCTAAACCTGTTTTGACGCCTAGGACCTATCAGTGTCACAGTGCTCGTAACCAAATCCCTAGCTCCCCTGCTATACCATATTGTTTACCTCCCACAAATAAAGAAATTGGAAATGTACTATTCTCACCTATTGTTTGAAGAATATTTTTAATCCACCGGATTATCTGTCAAGGATTCCTATTCCTAATGTAGCACAAGACCTCCCGGTCAATCCTACAGGTCCATCCATTGTCCTATTTTTTCTTTTGATCTCGACGCACCATCGGGAAGTCATATATCATCACCACTGGATCATCATTCTACTTACTGGTAACATCATTGGTAGCATGTGAGAAAATATGTAGAATTTAAATCCTTTTGGCTGCAGCTGATCCTGACCTTTTGTTACTATGTTTCGCCCTAGAACCAACCTCTGAAGCTTCATTATCCTGGGAAAATCATGATTGCCAGAACCCCAACCAATCCACCATCAACCTCATGTAACATTTCCGGAATGGACCGACTCCTCATCCTCCTTGTATAACATTATTGGGAAATCCCTCTCATCCGACCGGTATCCCCTCGGAAACAGCTTGCTTATGGCTACTTAATGTTGGTTTCACTACAATTCCGTATTGTCCCAAAGTCGAACCAAAAAAAACTTCAAATCTGCAGTTACTGAAGAACTGTTGGTTTTCTAGCCATGTAAAAAGAAATTTCATGAATTTTGACGACTGGACGTATATGAATATAGTACCACCTCTAGAATAGTCCATGATATTGCTCTCAAGTGGATTTAATAATGTGAATCTTGACGAGTAGTGGAGGATTAGTAGAAAAACTAAGGGCACGTCTTGAAGCAAAAGGATTTCGTCAAGAAGAAGGTCTACGATTTTGTTGTAAAGAATCCTCGCCCCGGTGTTTTGCACAATCCTGAAGCAATCAGGATATTCATTGCCAATGCCCGTGCCCCCCCCCCCCACAAACACAAGACAGTTTACAAATGGACGTGAAAATATGCAATTCCTCTAAAATGGCGATCTCAAAATAAAAGTCAATGTCCACCCAACCGGAAGGCTTTGTTGACCCCAGAACATCCACATCATGTCCTTAGTCGTCGAAAAAAAGTACTTTACTGGGTTAAAACAGGCCTCCCCGGGCATGATGACACCTTTGTCACAAAGGTGTCTTCTGCACAAGGGATTCTCCAAGGGTGTCGACATCCAACCTTGGTTCATTTCTTCTGAAAAACAGGATAACACACTCCTTCATGTTCAAAATATATTGATTTGATTAATATCATATTTGCCTGCTACCCGACCCCCATAGATGTGACTGTTTTTTCTAAAGAAATTGAGTTCTAAATTTCAAATGTCGATGATTGGGTCCAAATATCAATTTTTTTTCTTATGCTTCAAATTTCTCAAAATCCTAGAGGCCTATTCATTATTCAATCTAAATATGCAAATGATGATTTTAAAAAGAAATTTGATCTTCATAAAAGTACCCCTGTTGACACTCCTATGGTGGAGGCAAAACAAAACTGGATGAAGACCACCAAAGGGACCCCTGTTGTACCATAAACCAAATATCGTATCATGATTGGGTCCCCTGATGTAACCCCATAATCCCAAGTAGACCTGACCCTAGTAATTGTGATGGTGTGCATGTGTGCTAGATTATCAATCTAGGCCCCACTAAAAAGTACCTTGAGCATTTTAAACGTCTTTTTCGTAATCTCCAAGGAACCATCATATGGGTCTTTGGTACCGAAAGCCACCGCCATGACACCTGAACCCAACATACGCAGACCGTAGATCCAAGCCAGTTGTCAAGACACTCTGCAGAAGTACATCAGGCAGTGCCTCATGGTTCCTTGGTGATAAGTTAGCCTGCAGTTCATCAAAGAAGCAAACAAGCACGTCCATATTCTCATACATATGGCTACATACATAGCGATGTCCTTGTTTGTTGGTGCCCAAATCCCTAGTGGATGCGTCTCAATTATCAGATTATGGCTTCGCTTACAATCGCATCCCTCTGTACTATGACAACAAGAGTGCCATAGCCCTCTGCTGCAACAACGTTCAGCACTCCAGGTCTAAACACAATCGACAACCCGACATCATTTACATCAAAGAACAAGTGGAAAAAGGAGTGGTTGAGTTGTGTATTTCGTGAGGACAGAGTTATCACTGATGGCGATACATCACAAAGTCCGCCTGCCCAGATAACGATTACGAATTCAATGTCTCCCAAGGCTTGGCATGAAGTGTATAAATCCTGAGACACCAAAAGTCCCCTTCAATTATGATCAGATGAGTAGCGGATTGGCTTCAAGTATCCTATGTAAATATGTACATACTTTAAACCCACAAAAGAAAAATAACAAAAAATAAAAAACCATCCAAAAATCTCCTAAAAAATCAGAAAAAAAGAAAATGCCCAAAAACAATTTTTTTTTTTCAAGACATGTCGTTCCGTTTGATTGATAACAATTTACTGTCCTAGAAATAATCAATCCAACTAAAAGTACCATGGGTCCTTTTAAATGAAGCCTCGAACGGAAGTTTAAAAACCTTTCCAAAAAAACATGTCATTAATGGGTTTGCAGTCATTTCTTCAGACTGTAACCCTGTCTTCAAAATAGGAAAAGCACGTCCCGCCAAAAAGATGATTGTTCCTAACAACGGTGTAAATTTCACCCCGGCATGGCTTACTTTTATATCCTGGCAACTTCACATTTTAATGTATCCCTTCAGTGCATTATTTCTTGATTAAGAAGAGAAGTCTTCTTTTATCCTTATAATTTTCCGTCTATGATTCTTCAAAAAATTATTTAGATTTCACGTGGTGGCTTAATGTTGTTTTTGACAATCAATCAGACTTGGATTTTCATTAATTTGACACTCAATCAACGACTACACCTCTTTAAATAGAAAACGGGTCATTGATTCAGGAGGAGAGTGGTTTTGTTTCAAATTCATGACAACTATCAGGCATTTTTTTTCAACATACAAGATTTGGTAAGCAAACTAGGCTATGATTAATGGGGATGTTAAACTGGAGATGACTCCAAATGTTTCAAATATTCCAATTGAAAGACAATTATGAATCTTATATTGCTATGTGCTAACTGAATCCTAAGTCTTATCTTAAAATGATGAAGACCCAATTGTGTTCCATATCCCCCCAAAGTTAATCAATCCATTAGTTGCTATGTATCTCTAAACGTTAAAGAAATATGAAAAGTAAGGGATCATTTGTGTAATTTACCTTACATAATTAGACATAATAAGGAGAGGGAGACCAATTATTTCAAATGTGAAAAGGGTGTAACCTAGGTAACATGTTATTTTGGATTTTTGCGTTTTGACTTGGTCAAAAACCCACATATCCAGTCAAACTTTTACAAACTACGCTCCTCTCAAGTCTCTATATTTGGCGATTATGCGCATATAAGCATGTGATTCTAGTATGTTTCTCGCTTAGGTAACATGCACTCACAAGCGTTGTTTAATCACTATCTCACTATTATCCTTTTAACATCGATGAGAATCTATAAAAGTCGTTTAAAAATATGGGGTTTTTTTTGTAAGACCCCTCGTGTGATTACCTCTTCTTCGAATCACCGGTTTAGTGTTTGGTATTTGTGTTTTAATACTGGGTTTAAACATTTACGTATGTGTTTGATGCCTTTTTTAATGCCTTGAATGGATTCCCCGTCTCCTCCATTAGGTTGTTTTTCCTTAATGAATTTTTGAATAGTGGTTTCCTTAAGTTCTGGTTGCGTTTTGAGTTTACGTTCAATGGGTGCGTTTTGTGATAGTGAGGCATCTTGGTTTGCGATATTGGTAATTAATTATATGATTGCAATTTTGAAGTTTGCGTTTCATGTTGCGGTTTTGAATAGTAAGGTTTTCTTGGTTTGCGATTTGATAATTTAATATTGATTGCATTTTTTTTGCGTTTGCGTTTCCATTTTGCTTTTTGATAGTAGGTTCTTTGTTCTATATTGAATAATTTAATTATTGATTGCATTTTGAGTTTGCCGTTATAGTTGCGTATTTCATAGTAGGTTTCATGGTGCGAATTTTTATAATTACATTACTGATTGGCATTTTGGATTTCTGATTATGGTAGAGTGCAATTTTTGATAATATAAACATGTTTAGGCGTTTTGCTTAAATTAGTACTTGGTGTGTTTTTGCTTAATCTATTATATAAGTTTTTCGTTTTGATTATGGAAATAATCATGTGTTTTTAAGGTCATTTTATATATTTAACATGGGCAAAAACGCAATCATGTGCGTTATGCATCGAAAAAATGATTTAAATATTAAAACATAAAAGCCCATTTTTCAAAAAATTTTTGGGGGGTTGTCGTTTTTGACCATTTTAGATTATAATAATCCACTAATGGCGATTTTTTGATTTTTTTACTTAGTTTCCTTATGAAACCATTGCCTTTTTGATTATCTTGCCGTTTTGATATCTTGCCGTTTTGATATCTTGCGTTTGAATCTGCTACTTTTTGAAATCTGTAACTTTTCAAAAATCGTGCTTTTTGGGGACTTGGTCTTAGTCATAGAATAAGTTTTTGCTAGATTGTCTTATCCATTGCGCTTGTCCAGCATAGTTTGTCAATAGCATTGAAGTCTTGTGGTTATATTCGGTAAATGTACTTGTCTTTTCTTTGATTAATTAACATCCGTTTGATTCAATGAGTTTGTCCAAACTCACTTATTTACATCATAACAAAACACGTCTTAAGAGATCCTTTCTCTTTGGATCTTGTGCATCGTGATTAAAACGTTTCTAGCATCTGCTCACATCTAACAATTCCTATCTGCATGGTCGCTTTTCTGTGATTGTAACTGTGCAGATACAATGGCTGATGCTGAACATGCACCCGCAATGGCCACCCACCCGTCCCGTACAGGGATGAACATATCTACCACACAGTACGATTAGGTTGGCCAAATGGGAAAGCAACTGCTATCTGTATGAAAAAAATCTCAACCCAGCCCAATATTACAATATTGTTTTGTGGGATATTCCTCAAGCAAAACCAATATTCTTGCAGTAGCTTTATATACAGTCATCATCAACTATACCGGCTATCTATATTCAAACAATTTATGGGATACTATTATTCTTTGAACAGTAAAGCCCGCGTGAGCTATAAGTGTCAACTAGATGAGCAATGGTTTGACTCTCACTAAAGACACACTCAGAGACGCTCTTCAGATCACGCTAAGTCGAACAACAACCTGGCCTTTTATCCTCCTCGCAACTCCTTGATACTCTTGTGTAATTTGTCCAATTAAGTTTGGGGTATCCAAAGAAGGTTCTATCACTTGTCTAAATGTCCCACCACTAATGACATGATCCCAACTGTTTAGAAACACAAAAAGTGTCTGTGGACTTCCAAGTTTGTAATAGACCTTAGCTCGAAGCTTATTTAAAGAAGTTCACATAGACTATCTTAGGAACACTCAAGAACAAGCTAATATTCTTCGGGAAATAGTCGAACAAGCTAAGGCAAACCTTTAGATAGTGTTGGAAACACAAAAAGTGTCGGTCACTTCCAAGTTGTAATAGTCTTAGCTCGTAGTTTATGTAATGATTAGATTAGTAATCTAGTCCGGCCCAAGACCCATGGGAAGCCCATCATAACCCATGGGCCGGCCTATAGGACATATATAAGCCCTCTCCTAGCCTTGGAGAGGGGTTGGTTGTTTCATTTCTTCCACATTTTCCACATAGTAATAACATCATCCATTCCATATACTTTCTCTCTCTAAACATCACAACCCACATCTCTCTCTTGTTCTTGGTTTGGATCATTAGATTACATGTTTCTTCAATTGGTATCAAGAGCCATGGAGTGGTGTGTTTAGTTTTTGTGTTTATCTTGTGATTTGTGTTCAAAATCTTTATAAAGAACAAAATTTTTGATTCAAAATTTTTTGGCGTAAAAACCTTAAAGTTTTCATTTTTATTGTTCCTATAGGGTTAGTAACACTAGTTGTACAAGAATTTTTGCTAAAAACCATTCAAAAATGTGTCTTTTTGAGTTTTGAAAATTTGAGTTTCGTAGTAGTTGGAACCGAACGAGTACAACCGAACAAGGTCACCGAACGAGTAAGCCGATCAAGAGAACCGAACTAGCTCAGTTATAGTGGGAACCGAACTAGTATCTCTTTGGCAACCGAACGAGTTGTCTGTTTCAAGAACCGAACTAGCTAAGTTATAGTGGGAACCGAACTAGTTTGTTGTCTGTTGGAACCGAACTAGTTTTGTTTGACAACCGAACTAGATAACCGAACAAGCAGAGCCGAACTAGCGTATTTGTTTGACAACCGAACTAGATAACCAAACAAGCATAGTCGAACCAGCTGAACCGATCGAGTTTAACTCTTTGTTAACCGAACAAGTGGACCGAACTAGTTTGTCCCTTTGTCAATCGAACAAGACAACCGATCTAGGCAATTTCTTTGTCAACCGAACTAGTCAATTCCATTTAAGACACATTAACTCAAAGTTCTAAATTATACGGTTTATTTCTTTGACTTGTAAAATCCCGTGAAACAAACACTTGTTTTCCCGGTTTTGTCGAGAATTGTAAAATCCCGTGTAGTTTCATTTCAAGACTCAACAATCACATAACCAAACACAATTTCTTTCTACCACCGATCGATCAATTTGTAATCTTTTTGATACCACAATGACGACTCTTGCCGATAAGTCACTTCTTTCAGGAGGAGACAACAAACCACCAATGCTTGAAAAACACTTGTATGATTCTTGGAAGAGCCGAATGGAACTGTATATGTTGAATAGACCTCATGGAAGAATGATTCTTGCCTCTGTTGAAAAAGGACCACTCGTTTGGCCTTCAATCACTGTGGATGGAGCAACAAGGCTTAAGGAATATATTGAACTGACTCCCGCTGAAGCCATTCAAGCTGATTGTGACATCAAAGCAATAAACATCATTCTCCAAGGCCTTCCAACTGAAATCTATGCTCTTGTGAGTCAACATCGTGTTGCAAAAGATCTTTGGGAGAAGATTAAACTGCTAATGCAAGGAACGTCGTTAACAAAACAAGAACGAGAATGCAAGCTGTTATGATGAATCGATAAAGTTCATTTACAAGAAAGGAGAAGTCCCTCTTGAGTACTACTTGAGGTTCTCTTTGCTACTTAATGATATGAAACATCTACATGATGCATTGGAGCAGTTTCACGTTAACACCAAGGTCTTAAACACTCTTTTCCTGATGATGGAGCAAATTTGTTACTGATGTTAATTGGCAAATACTTGCACAATACCAATTGTTGATCAACTTCATGCTTACCTGCATACAACATGAAAGACATCAAATTGAAGGATTCGTTTGATGAATGCACGCAATATCCAATCTCTTGCTTTGTTGCATCCTCACAAATTAACCTCAGCCTGCTTATCAAATCTCATTCTACCACTCACCCAAAGTCTCTATCTCAACTTCCGTTTGTCACTTATCAGACTTCACAGTTTGAGTACACACTTATCAAACTCACAATTCACAACCAAATCAATCAACACCTCTTTCAATTAACTTATCATCAAATGAGTACGAATCCACCGGTCACCACAAACGTTTATTCTCCAAACCATCAATCCCACAATTGGAATATGCTCCCCAACAGCCTTCAACAGCATACAAATTGATTTCCCAACCAGGACTCCTGTCTAGTTGTTTTGTGTTCCAGAAAGGGGATGATCAATTGGATACAATTAATCACCTTGATGTCATTCTTAATGCTGTTGTCACAGTCCCGGTATCCTTACTACCAACAATCAGCTAAGGACTTCGTCAATCCCTCGTCAACAAGCTACATCTATGATTGGCAAAGTCATTGTGCAACCCTGTTCAGGGAGTCAACTACTATGCTGCTGGAACAACAAGAAAATACACCACTGGTGCAAGTTGGTCCATGGTTGAAACAACGGGGAAGACAACGGACTGTTATTTGTTACAATTGCAATGGGGAGGGTCATATTGCCAAGCAGTGTACTAAGCCCAAGAGGAAAAGGGATGAAACATGGTCATACGATAAAGTGTTGTTGGTGCAAGGCTCAAGCAAGGTGGTTCAAGCATTAGCAGAGAAGAAATAGCATTTTTGGCAAGATCCAGGACTTCCTGACTTAAACCTCTCGACAGTCATCACCCACAATGCTGTTATCAAGCGATGATTCTGGATGCCTCCATGACTCTGATTGTTGATTGGAAAATCAACCTCAGCCAAGATTGCTCTTTTATGGCGAATCTGTCTAGGAATGGCTAGCATGCACTCATGAGGTACTCAATCAGATAATCTGACTTATTGATTTATTAATCAAGTGAGCAGATATGACGGTTTTGAACAGTCTAATGATGTGATTAGTCAGTCAGAAACGACAATAACTCTAGTAATAGCAATTATCATTCCTTATTCTCAAGTACATGAGTGAAGGCACAACAAGAATTGATCCAGAATTCTAACTCTTCTGCTCAACAAGATGTATGTTATTATTCTAGTTGAACAATTAACTACCCAGTGACGCACTTGCAAACATTGTTAATCTGGATTTAAAGTGCAAATCATGCTTTGATACCGAGCTTGACAGATATAATGAAGAGGTTAAGGATTTGAAAGAAATGCAAAATGTTGAAATAGTTTTTCAGGATCAAATGAACAGTATGCTGAGATTGTACGTCTTAAGCAAAATCTTTTCGAACAAGTGCAAGAAAAGGATTCTTTAATGAAAACAGTTTCTGATCTCAAAAATGATTTAAAAATGGAAGAAAACAGAAATGTTGATAGAGAAATTGCTTTAGAAAAGAAAATTAAGCAACTTGATAACATCATTTTCAAAAGAGGTCAATCTGCGCAAACTGTTCATATGATGACTAAATCCAAAATCTGTTATGTTTCATTCCAACGAAACAAAGCTATCGGTTTTGAAAAAACCTTTTCTATCTGAAAAGCTCGGGATCAAAGCCAAAGCTGTTTATGCGGGAAATACCATTCTTAAAATGGATACTATTGTGATCCTGATTTGATGAAACATTAATGCTGTGTGATGAGAGTGTTCAAAAAAGATTTTGAAAGAACATGTATATCATTGTTGAAAAACAATAGAGTGAAACGAAATCCCCGTCAATTATTGCCATTCTTAATAATGATTACTACAAACGATTTGTTAGACAATATGATTTATATAGTGAACAAGCTATTGGAAAGTGACTTCGGTCACAGCTTTAGATCCAATCTCATTTCTTCAATAATCATTTTTTCATAGGTTGAGGTTCCAAAAGAACTTCCTAAAGTAAGTATGGTGAATACTTAGCTTGAAGAGCTTATGCTATCTTACTGGATTTGAATCAGGTTGTCAAGAAGGAATCTCTGCCACAAACTATAATGAGGGCATCGTGGGGGTTTGAAAAATACAAAGGCTTCGTTTTCGAGATGAAATCATTCCGTTTATCAAAGGAATTAAAAGATATTTCACTAAACTTCAACCAAATACTTGGTTGAAGAACTTGCCGTGTCCAAATAAGTATTTTATCAAATTGGAAACAGTGCTGTCAAACACATGCTTGGAGTCCAAAAACTTTCGAAGTTAAAATGAAATCATAGTTTTGAAGTGAAAATGAACGAACTCATTGGCACAAGCCATGATAATGATATTGTATAAACTGTTGTGCATTATCTACTGAATGAGGTTGTGAAAACTGTGAGCTCGAATGTCAAAGGTTGTCTCGAACTCAAGATCTGAGCTTCTCAATATAAAAAGGATTTGTGATTTAGAAACTGTACGAAAAACTTTGGTAAAGAGTTTTAAGACTCTTGAAATAAATTGCATAAACTTTGGATAGCTGTATTTCTCAAGCATTAATCCAGGTAAATTTTTCAACTAGTACAAAGTGCTATAAATCAAAATGCCAAAGTTTTACTCACTGATTTGAATTAGTGAATTGAGAGCTCAGTTACAAGCAAAGACTCAGTCTTTGTCAAGTTGTGAAAGAGCAAATTAAGTCCCTTAAATGGAATTATGGATGATCGAACAGTCAAAATGGACTGGCATGAAATTGAGAATCTTAACATTGAATTGGCATAGAGTGACAAAATCTTGTTGCTGAGGAATGAGCATTTGAAACAGACTTTTAAGCAACTTTATGACTCGATTTTAAAACCAAAACGTTTTTGTTCAATCATAAGAACAATGCGATGGATTAATCAAGATAGTGGGGGGGGGCACAATTTTAATGTCTGGGAAAATTTCTGATTTAATGCAAAACTTCAGGAACAAGGTTTGGTTATAGCAGCCCTAAAAAATGAGTTAAGGAAACTTAAAGGAAAACTTTAGAAAGGAGGATATTGACACCCACTTGTTGATCCAATGAGCTTAGGTTAATATTGTAACACCCTCAAATTTGAGTATTGAAGCGGAATATTAATACTCCTGAGAGCGTTACATTATGGGTCAACTAGCACAAGATATAAAAACGACCACTAAAGTGTGACGTTTAAAAGATACATTTGGATAAACAAGTTTATTTCATTTTATTACATAAGCACAAGCTTTAATCGTTTTCTACGTAAGTTTAAGACTTCGACATTTGGTAATTGTTCTCATAACAATATTTTGACTCAAATCTCTAGCTTTGACATCCCAAAGACCTCAATGTATCACGGCATCTATTGCCCTACTGGACCTGAAAAACATGCTATTAAAACGTCAACATAAAGTTGGTGAATGCATAGGTTTTAAATGTAACCACAAGTAGGGACCGCAAGATTTCAAGTGTTATGATTAAGCAACAGATGCAAACATCCATCAAAAAAGTAATATTGTTTGCTAAGCTCATTGACACCGAAAGCTCGACCTTTTGTGTGCCAATTAATTGCCCAGAATAATATGCCCTCTTTACGATGTTCTAACCCGAAAATCCCAACCACCGACATGGTATACGTTTGTTGTTCCGGTCACCGGCTACATGTGAGCGCTACTCAACAAACGGGGATGTCAAATCCTAAATAGATTCTATTTATAACATATCGCCTCGCATAATGTATTTCCCCAACGACGACCTTATGCAATTGACTGTTCATGTTAATGGGTACTCAGTGGTTATGTACTTAGGCAAACATAACCATTGTATAAAAATGTACACTTGCGTCCATTTTGTTAAAAACAAGCTGTATCAACCCCAAGATATAAATCATTTATATATCGTATAAATATTGGGGCCATTTTTATTTTTTTTGAACTCACCTTGCAGTTAGTTCCCTGTTTGATATAAATATCCCAAGAGGTTCGAACCACACCGTCAAAACCTAAGTAAATATTACGGTCAAGTCCTTGTTTACTTGTTTTAAAACTACGACTCTTATATATTAACTAAATTTAATTTTAAGTTTTATATATACTGTTATCACTTGTTTTATATATACTGTTATCACTTGTGGTGGTGGTGACCCGATTAATGTATTTATATTACGATGAATGTCGTTTAACGTTGAAATCGTTTTTTACATAAATTATACTTTATTTATTTATAAATCCTGTGTTAATTAATTTAACCCGTTTATAAATACGAATATACTTAATTCGATTGTCTTGTTCCTCGCTTAATTAATTCAATTGCGTTAATATAAAATACTCGTGGTAGTTATTAGTTAATACTACTGAGTCGTGTTTAGTTCCTGCGGGTAGGGTTTGTTACTACTGGTTGTGTTATTGTCTGTGGTATGTTTAGTTCCTGCTGGTTTGTGTTGTTACTACTGTAGTGTTATCAGGGTTCTGTCTTGGTAGTGTTGTTACTACTGGTAGTGTTATAGTTCCTGCTGGTAGTGTTATAGTTCCTACTGGTAGTGTTGTTACTACTGGTAGTGTTATAGTTCCTGCTGGTAGTGTTGTTACTACTGGTAGTGTTATAGTTCCTGCTGGTAGTGTTGTTACTACTGGTAGTGTTATAGTTCCTGCTGGTAGTGTTATAGTTCCTACTGGTAGTGTTGTTACTACTGCTGAGTTTTTATATTAATGATATATATCTCGTTTTTGGCATAACTTTTTCGTTATTAGGAGTTACAAGACGATCCTTATATGGAAACGATCGTCTAAGCAAGCTCTACCATATTTCTAAGCCTAAAATCAGATTTACCAATTTCTCGATCCTCGTTCGGCGTGCCAAACTTTCTGGTCACAGTAAGCTCATTACAAATTCTGCTCTAATATACAGTTTTTAACCAACAAGCCTCATCAAAACTACATCTAAATGGACAATACAATTTATACTTAGCCCCCCCCCCCCCCCCTTAATCGTTTTCATACGTTACTTGTTACATGAAATCGATAGAATATCCATATATATGTCAGTTTATTATGCCTTGTCTTTGCGTTAAACATTATAGTTTACGTGTATTATTCGTTCTGTTTTATTGAATCCTAGCACACACACATTCACGTGAATAACTTATAAGCATTGTTGTACCATGAATGGGTCGAACCAGCTCTATGTTTTATGTATACATGGAAATAATTTTTCTTTTCTTTAACTCGATTTACAAGCAACTAGTATTTATAATGACGTAAACAAACAAGAAATCAACGTGAGTTCGAGCTAGAACTTACAATCGGTCCTATGTGTTTGGTTCGACTCGTATTACACCCAAACGTGTAATATACTAAGCTTCAAAGCTTATACCCTTTTCCTTGCTCGCGTGAATGGTGAAATAACTCAAATAGGGTTCGAGTTTAGTTCTAGCCGAATATAATGAGATGAATTGGGTCAAGTTTGTTACTTGAGAGTGTTTAGAATTTTTAGAACTTATCAAGAGTGACTAGTAAGCTTATATTTATAGGGTAGAAGCTAGTTAGAACTTTTTAGTCACAAATTCTAAAACCAACGAGCCTTAGATTTGTTAGTTTGAGATATTTGATTGTCCACTTGCTCAAACCATCCTATCAAGAGTACAATGCTTTAATTAGCTAAATATTGTACAATGATGTGGTAGATTTCAAAGTTGCAAGTTGTGTGACCCTTCTTGCCCAAGTCACGACATACACACACAAAAAGGAGTGAACAAATATCTTGGAAATATTTAGTAGGATACTAGGGACAACATAGGACAAGTTTTAATGAGAAACTATGATGTATTAGATATTACTTGGACTTTTGAGTAAGGTTGGTGGATTTTTGTGATCATGATATATATATACACGATTTCCTTAATTTTTTTTTACTTGACCCCATACGTGGGTTTTGGGACACTAGCACAAGATTTTGATTAAATATTGTGACTAGATACTTAAAATGTGTACCGGTTTAAGTCTAGGTAAGTCTAGGTATTTCCGTGGTGCGTCTAAGTATATTTTATTGTGAATGTAAACTCCATTACGGGAACCACAATCCAAATTAAAACAGGAGCAAGTTTGATAATATTTACTTAAATACATTATAGGACACTTACTGGACATATTAACCCTTATTTATTGGTGGACCTTTCACGTACAAATGATTTCTTTTTATAGTGCTACGTGTTTAGCTTAAACCGTTCAATATTAAAAGTAATCGCGTATCGGGCATAAAATAAATTAGTGCACCATACAAAGCTTCAAACGGAGCACACCAAATGCTCGAATGATAACTACAACCAAAATCAATAACACATGCCCTCATTAAGACCTTGTAGTGGATGACAAAGCTTGGTTTATGAAAAGCTATGGGTATTTTTGTTTGAACGAATCTTCACATTCCCAGGTGAACTCAGGACCTCTCCTAGAGTTCCAGCGAACCTTAACCAATGGTATCCGGCTTCGCTTTAATTGTTTGATCTCCCGTTCCATGATTTCAATGGGCTCCTCCACAAACTGGAGCTTATCGTCAACGTGAATTCCTTATAACGTCATGACTAATGGTTTGTCAGCCTAACATTTATTCAAATTAGACACATGGAAAGTATGATGAACTCTGCTCTGCTCTTAGGGAAGTTCCAGCTTGTAGGCAACTTTCCTAACTTTGGCTAACACCTTGAAATGTCTGACGTATCTCGGGTTCAACTTCCCCGCTTACCGAATTGTACAACCCTTTTCCAAGGTGAGACATTGAGCATAACCCTATCCCCAACTTCAAACTCCTTTGGCTTTCGCTTTAAATCAGTGTAGCTCTTTTGTCGATCCTGAGCAGCTTGAATTCTCTGCTTAATCAGGACGATCTTTTCAGTTGTTTCTTGGATCAATTCCGGACCAGTCAGTTGAGCTTCTCCAACTTCGGCCCAGCACACAGGTGATCAACATTTTCGGCCATAAAGTGCCTCATATGGTGCGGCCTTTATGCTAGCGTGATAACTGTTGTTATATGAAAACTCGGCTAGTGGCAAATGCTTAACCCATCCCTTTCCAAAATTGATCATGCAAGCACGTAGCATGTCCTCGAGAGTTTAGATATTTCTCTCGCTCTGGCCGTCAGTTTCTGGATGATACGCAGTGATCATACTTATTTCTATACCCAAAGCTTTCTGAAATGATATCCAGAAATTTGATGTGAATCTCCAATCACGATCATAGATGATTAAAACAGGTATTCTGTGTCTTGCTACTATCTTGTTCAAGTACAACCTTGCCAACTTGTCTAATGGATCATTCTCCCTTATTGGCAAGAAGTGAGCAGAGTTTGTCAGTCGATCAACAATCACCCAGATGGTGTCAAAACCGTGTGACGACTTAGGAAGTTTGGTGATAAAATCCATCGTGATATTATCCCACCTCCACTCAAGTATTGCTGGTTGTACTAACAGCCCTAATGGCATTTGGTGTTCGGCCTTGACCCTCACACATGTCAAGCACTTGCTAACATAGGTGGCAATGTCAGCCTTCATGTTTGGCCACCAATATAGCTTCTTCATGTCTTGGTACATCTTTTTAGAACCGAGATGGATAGAGTATTTTGACTTGTGGGATTCGTGCATAATCACGGATTTTAAGCCTCCATAGCAGGGTAACCAGCTCCTGCCGTTTAAACATAAAGTCCCATCGGCGCGTGGTTCTAACTTTTCTTTGGGTATATCCTTTCTGATCATATCGCCTACTTCTTCATTCTTAAGATTCTTTGGTTTCAGGGCTTCGATCTGAGCTTCTAATATTCGTTTGGGAAGATCCAAGCCAATAGTCATGACTAAAGCTTGAACCCGTAATGGCTCAATCCGTTCCTTATGGCTCAATGCATCAGCCACTACGTTTGCCTTCCCTGGATGATAATGAATGTCACAATCATAATCACTTAGCAATTCTAGCCAACGGCGTTGCCTCATGTTAAGCTCCTTTTGATCGAGAATGTGTTGTAGACTTTTATGGTCGGTGAACACGGTGCATTTGGTTCCATATAGGTAATGTCTCCATATCTTTAGAGCAAATATCACCGATCCAAGTTCTAAATCATGAGTGGTGTAGTTCTTCTCGTGAACTTTTAGTTGTCGAGAAGCATAGGCAATCACCTTCTCTCTCTGCATCAATACAGCACCTAGACCTTTGTGTGAAGCATCACAGTAGACCACAAAATCTTCGCTTCCTTCAGGCAAAGCCAGAATTAGAGCACTGCACAACTTCTGCTTTATTAACTGAAAAGCGTTTTCTTCCTTTTCACCCCAGTCAAACTTGATTCCTTTCTGTGTGAGCTTCGTCATTGATTTAGCAATCTTCGAAAATCCCTCGATGAATCTCCGATAGTAACCAGCAAGACCTAAAAATTGGCGGATCTCCGTCGGTGTCTTAGGAGACGCCCAATCCTTGATAGATTCTATCTTGGCTGGATCCACATGTATGCCTCTGCTATCAATGAAATGTCTAAGAAATTATACCTTCGGAATCTAAAATTCACATTTTGAAAACTTGGCATACAACTTCTCCTTTTTAAGCAATTCCAAAATTGCCTTAAGATGTTCTTCATGCTCTTTCTTGTCCTTTGAATAAATAAGTATGTCATCGATGAAGACAATTACGAACTTATCCAAGTAAGGCTTGCATACTCGGTTCATGAGGTCCATGAATACCGCAGGTGCGTTTGTTAGCCCGAATGGCATAACCTGGAACTCGTAATGACCATACCGAGTTCGAAATGCCGTCTTTGGAATGTCTTGCTCTCGTACTCTAAGCTGGTGATATCCCAATCTCAGATCTATCTTCGAATAAATATTGGATCCTTGGAGTTGATCAAATAGATCGTTGATCCTCGGGAGTGGATAACGATTCTTCACTGTCAGCTTATTTAACTCCTGGTAGTCAATGCACATCCTGAATGACCCGTCCTTCTTTTTGACGAACAAGACCGGGGCTCCCCAAGGTGAGGAACTAGGCCTTATGAATCCTTTGTCAGAAAGCTCTTGTAGTTGTTCCGATAATTCCTTCATTTCGGATGGAGCCAATCGATACGGTGCTCGAGCTACGGGTGCGGCTCCTGGAATTAAGTCGATTTGGAATTCCACTGGTCGAGCCGGAGGAAGACCTGGCAAGTCCTCAAGAAACACTTCAAGAAAATCTCAGATGATTGGTACGTCCTTTATTTGTTTTCCTTCCGACTTGTCCTCCTCTTTCTTGGCGGATATTTGCGCCAAAAAGACCTGGCATCCTTTTGCCATGTACTCTTGAGCTTTTGAACATGATATAACTGTCAACCGAGATTCTCTCCTGTTGCTACTTTTGTTGCCACAAAAAGTCAAAGTTTCATCCCCATAGGGAACTTGAAGAAGTTTCTCATCGCACACGATCACGGCGTGACATCTTCTTAACCAGTCCATACCGATAATGACGTCGAAACTACCCAGTTCTATGGGCATTAGATCTATGTTGAACGGATAGTCTAAGAAATTTAAAGTATAACCTCGTATAATAGTGTCTATCCCAACTATTTTCCCATCAGCTAATTCGACATCATAACTATTTTCTAATGGAGTTAGGGCGATGTTAATCAGGGATCTAAATGCAGTGGATATAAAGCTTCTATCGGCACTAGTGTCGAATAAGATAGATGCATAGTGGTTATTTAATAGGAACGTACCCGTGACGACATTAGAGTCCGGGTTTCCCAATGCATTCCTTCTCTTCTCTGCATTCCTAACTGCATACACCCATCCTTGTGCATTCCCATTCCCTCCATCCTTATTCTTCAACTTAGGACAATCTCTCTTGAAATGCCTTGGTGCTCCATACTCAAAACAACCATTCCCTTTGGGAGCTGCCCCATTGCCCTTCTGAGTATTAGCAACATTTGTGTTGCTAGTACTCATGCAATTGCGGGCAAAGTGCCCTACCTTGTTGCACTTGTGGCACTTCTGGGTGCACGGGCCATTGTGGTGAAAATGGCACTTGGTGCACTTGGGCAAGTTTCCCCCATAGGGTTTCTTCTCACCAGTCCCCATATTGTAGACCTTGGCTACATTATGCTTCTTGAAGGGTTGTTGTTGGTGTCCATGGTTGTTTCTGGATGAATCATCCTCCTTCCTCTTGTTATCAGATTTTTCCGCATAGGTACAGAGTTTCTGATCCATCAAGTCATTGGCCAACCCAATCGTCTTATCCAACGTCTTAGGCTTGCAAGACTTCACATTCCCATAGATGTTATCAGGAAGTCCACGGATGTACTTGTTGATCTTCTCAGTTTCATTAGCACAAAACTTGGTATATATCAGGGTTAGCTCTTGGAAACGTTCAGTGTATGCTGGAACATCATTCCCTTTGACCTTTAGGTTCTACAACTCAATTTCTAGTTTCTGGATCTCACCCAGTGGACAATACTTGCCGTCATTTTCTTCTTGAGTCCTTCCCAAGTCATTGCATATGCCTCGGGACCTAAGGTTCTTATCTGATCGTTCCACCAAGTCAAAGCAGTACCGAACAGAGTGCAGGTGGCAAACTTTATCTGATTCTTAATAGCACAACCACTGATATTGAAAACTGACTCCATCTTTTCAACCCACCGAGTTAAACCGACCACGCCTTCAGTTCCTTTGAAGTTCAAAGGTTGACATTTCATGAAATCAGCGTGGTAACAAAGGCGTGCAGTTTGCACATTCCTTCAATCATCCCCGTGCGAACTGTGGCTTGCGTCTCCATTGGTGGAGTTTCGCTAAAGAGTTTGATCAACCATAGCTTGGACGGATTATGGAGTTATGTTGTTTGGGTTGGTGTTGTCAGTAGGGGTATTATGTCCTCGTCTGGTCGTAGGTGCCATGATTTGTCTAGATCACAAAAGACAAAACGTAAGGTTATAATCATGACAGAATATAATAATGTATAGATGAGACAACAACACAAGAGAGATACATAACATAAACATTTCTATTTCTTTTATAACTTGGAAAATTTTACATGAAATAGTTGTTGGTACACAAAAATACAATACAAAAAATCTAAGGCTATGCTAGCAGGGAAACCCCTAATACTTAACATGCCTGTACAATGACCTAGCAAGATAAAATAACATAAATCACTAGACGTGACTGTCAGCATCCCCCGAAGCATCCTGATGATCTAGAATCCTAGCATCTGGTGCTAGCTGCCTAGCTCTCCTTCGCTGCTCTCGCAATGCTAACAACTCAGCCTGCATGTCGCCCATCTCTTGCCTTATGTCTCTCATCACACGGAGAGTCTCTACCATCTGTGACTGACGCCTATAGTCAGTCTCTCAAAGCATTGCTATCTTAGCCTGCTGCATCTGAAAGCGAGTCTCATGTACCTAATGTTGTGTCTGAATGAGAGTACCCAGCAGCTGTAGATGTGTTTGATGTGCCTGGATATGGGTCTCGTGTGCATACACATGATCACGGTGGGTCTGATGCTCTTGATGGCTCGCCTGACTCAATCCTATCGAGTGAGTCTAAGCCTCTCGGGAAGCATAGGCCTCCTCCTCTACAATCTATACTGTCTCCTGGAGAGTCATCCTATCTACCATAAGTAAGTCGACCAGCTGCGAGTCCATATCTACTCGCTGTGATATACGAGACCTATTATCCTGAGCATCCTCTAGTAAAGCATACAAGTCTTGCGTATCATGCTCATGGAGCTCGGCAAGCTCTGTAACCCTAGAATTGACCTCTCCTACGATCATAGGTGTTATCTCAGGAACTGCCTCTGCCGGATCTACCCAAGTATCCCTAATACCATACCCAACATCTCTAACCCCCTGTCGCCTCTCTTCAGCATCTACCATGCTGACAAACCCATAATCTATCCCCCGACCTCTGATAGGTCTGGCAGTAGAACTCTCCCCGATCTCATATCTGGAGCCTAGAGTGGACAAACACAACCTCTTGCGAGGTGGCTGCTCGGACTCGGGAATATCATCCCTACGGTCAACAGGTGGTGGTATGTATAGAGATGGTGGTAGTGGTGGTAGTGGAGGTGATGGTAATGCGGCAGTAACTGCATCAATAAGGGCCTGAGTGGATGCTATCCTGAGTGTCTGGATTTGGGTTGGACACCCAGGTGGTGGTAGTAATGGTGATGGCACGGGTGGTGGTGGTGAATGTGCAGGTGGGGCCGTGCACCTAGCAAGGCGTTCTCCTGCAGAGGGTGGTGATAGTGAGATAGGTGGTGATGGTGATGGAGTAGTCATGGCAACCTCTGCCTCTGGTGGAAGGGATATGGAAGCCTGAGGCCGGACGGTAATCCTAGCCCCAATAGTAATGTCAGTGGAGGGTGGTGGTATAACAGGCTCTGTTCCCTCAGGTGGGAAAACAGGCTCATCAGTAGGTACAACAACAGCAGAGTCGGCCGGAGCTAAGTGCTCCTCCTCCTCCTCCTCGTCCTCATCATCCTCATCCTCATCATTGACGTCATCCCCAGATGAATTGCCGTCATCATCATCTCCATCATCTCCCCCGTCCATAGGATAGTCAACCGGACCATCCTCTGTCTCATCATCCTCATACTCCTCTGGATCCTCTTCGGGATCCGACTCGGTAACATACCCGGGTGACTCAGCAGTAGGTGAATCAACAGGAGGTAATGGCTGCTCCTCAGCCGGAAACTCATGCTCATCCTCCAATGGTATATACTCAGGGTATATAGGCTCTGGCACGTAGTCAGGATCATGTGCCTGTATGAACATAGGCTCACGCTCATCCTCGTCCTGTGGTACTGGTGGTGTCTGTGGATCCTCTGGGCCTGGTATGTAATCCGGTGATGGTGGGGCTACTGGCTGCATAGGGAGTCCATCGTATCCTAATACGATGACCCGTGGAATGCCTCCCTCAGATACCTCCTCATCATCGGCTCCCCAGAAGACTCTGCCTGGCTCAGAATCGGTGTAAACAGAAGTGTAGGTAACCGCAGATGACGCAGAAGACATGACTGCTGCAAAAGCAAAAATAACTTATATAAGTATTACTTATAAGAGAGATCGGTATGTTATGTCTATAAGCTTTAATTATAAGAGTCTTATAGTAATATACGTAGTATAATTTATATACGCATATATCAATCATGTAAGCACTTAGTAACCTACTAATGCTAAAATAGTGTGTATCATGTAAGCATATATGTGCTAGATGCAAACAAGTAATGCATGTATGTCCCGTGCAAATCCCATTTGTGAAAACAACGTTTGAAAATGGTTATAGTCCAGACAAAAACTTTTGACCTGGTTCTCTATAACCTTGGCTCTAGATACCAATCTGTAACACCCCCAAATCTGGGTTGCAGCGGAATGTTGAATATCCGAGGGCGTTACTTCATAGATCAATAGCACAAGATATGAGAACGACCACTAAATGTGTCGTTTAAAAGATACATTAGATTTAACAAAATACTTGTTTGTTACATAAGCTCATGGCTTCAAATTGTTCGACAACGTAAGTAAAGATTTCGGTTTATAACAAATGTTCCCAAAATGTAATACGCCCCAAATCTTTAGTACTGACTCTTCCAAAGAGTGACCCCAATGTATCTGAGCACCTCGTGCCTTATTGACCTGAGAAAACATGCTTAAAACGTCAACATAAAGTTGGTGAATTCATAGGTTTATGTAAATCAATAGTAGGACCGCAAGATTTCCAAGTGTATGATTAAGCAACAGATGCAAACATCATAAAAAGTAATTACGTTTTCCTAAGCTCATGACACTGAAGCTCGACGTGTATGAATGCAATAAATTGCCAATAAATGCCCGTGAATGATGTTCTAACCCGCAACATCCCAAATCTGACATGGTATACGTTTGTTGTCCGGCAACCCGGCACAGTGAGCGCTACTCACCCAAACGGGGATGTCAATCCCAAATAGATATATTTATAACATTTGCGCTCACAATCCAGTGATTGATAGTTCATGATAAAGGGCTCAGTGGGTTATCGCTACTTAGGCAAACACGTAATCATTGTATAAAATGTACACTTGCGTCGAATTTGTAAAACAAAGCATGTTCTTACCCTAAAGATGTAAACCATTTAAATAAATGTAAAACGTGAGGCTATGAACTCACCTCAGTATGTAGTCCTCTTTGAATGATAAATATATCCATGTATAGCAAATGAATCACATCGTCAAATACCTAAGTAAATACGGCCAGTCTTAGTCTACAAGTTTAGGCTAACGACTTAATGTATAAACTACAATATCTTGCTAGTTTATATATACTGTTATCACTTCTGTGGTGGTGCACATGTTTATTGTATTTATCTTTACGTGATGACTCTTGGGAAACGTATAAGCGTTGTTAATAAATATTCATATTTATTAAGTCGTGTTTTAACTCGTATAATATCCGAATAATATTATAACTCGTCCGATTCGTTAAGTGTTTATAAAAATCACTTTCGTTCATAAAACACCCTTAGGTTTTTTGTATTTACAAATCAGCCCTTGTGTTTATGTAATATAATATTTACATTTTAAACCCTTAGGTTTCCAGAATTACACTTTTAGTCCTCCAACTTTACAAAATTATACTTTTGGTCCTTATATGTTTAAAATATCCCCTTTAAGTTTTAGAATGTCTAAAACAGTCCCTAGACCTTTCTAAAATAGTTTTTGACAGTTTTAACCTTTGAGTTTATAAATTGACACTTTTAGTCCCATAACTTATAAAAATTATATTTTAACTCCAATTAAGTTCTAACAAGTGGCATTAGGTTTCATTAAGCTAATAAGCCATATAAGCTGGGTCAGCTTATAAATAAGCTCGGATGAGCTTATTTTGGCTTATTAGACCTTATTGGGCCCGTTAAGGTCCAATAAGCATTTAAAATGTCCAATTAAGGTTTAATAAGCACATAAGCCCTTATTAAGGCCATTTAACCTTAATGATTCGGTTTGGCTGAAAAATAAGCTCGGGTGAGCTTATTTGAGTTTATTGGGCTTGTTAGCCCAATAACTTTAACCCAAATACTTTTAAAAGTCCATTAAGGTTCTAAGACATGATCAACTTATAATTTCTAGCCTTAATGATCACTTTAGGGTTTGTTTTAATGTTCGGCTTATCCAATAAGCCAATAAACTCGTTATTGGGCTTTTGGGCCCAACAAGAACCCGAATAGGTTTACACAAGTTCCCTTTGATCCATCTTAGGTCCATTAGCATTTCTAAGTTCATAGATAGCTTATTAAGTTGTTCAAGCTCACAAATAAGTTGTTTAAGCTTATTGTGGCTTAAAGGTTAGCGGTTGGACTCGTTAATGGGCTAACAAGTCCATTAAGGGTTCAACAAGGTTCCTAATGACATTTTAAGGCCCATGCAAGTTTGATAAGCACGTTAGGTTCCTAAATAAGCTCGTAGAGCTTATTTATAAACCATGGCTTTGTTAAGCGTGGCATGTTGGGCCTGTTGGGTCCATTAATGTCCCGTTAGGTCTAACGAACACAAATGTGGTCCATTAAGCTCTTTAATGTTTTCTAACATTTGTTAAGTTCACTAGACATTAAAATAAATTTGTTTAGCTTACGAAATGGTCGCAATTATTTCATGCATTCGTCCTAATCGCTAGTGTACGCGTTCCCAAGCCAAGACACCACGTTTCTAGTAAATGTCTACGTATAGTTTTTGTGTACCTCATGTTTACGTGATAGTTTTCAAGTCATTTTCCATTCTTGCAATTTAAATGATACATTAAAGGCTTAACTTTATTTCTAAACAAGTTTTATTCATGTTAGCACCACACAAGATCTTATATACGTAATATATGTGCGTGAACCATGCATGGGTCAAACCATGCATGTTCATGCTCACGTACATTGTCTAAAACAAATTTACGAGACCTATTTAACTAGTTAGGAAGGAAATACGAATAGAATGTGACATGAAATGCTTAGTTCGAGACTTACAATGGTCCAAAAGCTTGGTTCAAGTTAGGAAGGTAACTCAAATGTGTTATACCCAATAGTGTAGTAACCCGAAGCTCCAAAGCTTAGAATACAACCCAACCTTGGCTCGTGTATCCCTCCTAAGCCCTTGTATGAAGATTTAATGTACCTTGTATCCTTATAATTGGATGTGGGTGCGTATGGGTTCAGTTATTACTTAACCCGAAACAATAGAGAAGAAATGAGAATGGTTTTTGCTAGAGAGGGTGTTTAGGAGTTTCAAGAGTGTTAAGTGTCAAATGTAAGTGGGTATTTATAGGCTTAATACCTAGTTAGCTTTCCTAGTTCTATCCTTAACCAATTTCGTGCCTTATGAGGTGGTTTAGAGGTTTTTAGTTAGCTACACATGGTTTCTTGCTAAGCCACTTAAGTACTCCTCTTAATTACCTAATGTTGTACAAGATATGCTGGGATATAGAAATCTTATGATTTTTGTGTTTGTTTACTTTTAGTCGCGACATCTAAGAGAGCAAAGGGATAGTCAAATGGTTATTAACCATTGTGTAATAGGTTAGAAGGGATAATTAGTACAAGTTTTAATTAACCTTAAGTTGTACATGTACTTTGGGGATCAAGAAAGGATTTGTTAGCTAGCTTAATCACAAGGGACGAATGGTTTGTGGGTTTACCTCACCCATATTCGGCCTTAGTGGTTTATTAACACAAAAATTATGCAAATTTTGTGTTTAAGGTTTATAAGTGGGTAGTGGTTTGAGTCTGGGTAAGTCTAGGTATTTCCGGGGTGTGTCCAAATGTATTTTATTACGAAACGTAAGCCTTTTACGTGACTAAATAAAAATAAAATACGCAAAGTTAATAATTATCTTCCTAATAATTATTTAACACTTGTTTGATGCGGACCTTAATTTATTTAATGACCGTTTATATTAATTGATTATTTCTAGTCTATGCGATTTAGCTTAAAAGTTACATTAAAAGTAAACGCGTATCAGATCAAAATAAATGGTGACGAATAATAGGAGTCGTAAAATGACCTAAAATTGAGAAATGTTACATATAACAAGAAACATCTTTGAACGCATTCCGTCACTAGACTAAGTTTAGTCTACGTTTAACAAGTACATTATTATTCTCATAAGAATGATTTATAAGTCATTTGTATATGCTTTTACAAGTTTTACGTAAGTCTTTTAACTTGCATTACATTTCATGCATGCATGCACATTTAACTTGCATTACATTTCATTATGTAGAATGAGTTATTCGGGATAGTACATAGAGTAATTTTAGCTTTTACCCTAATTAAGAAGACCTTGCTAGCTAGTTCTTTCACCTCATTCAAACACATAACAGACTACCCTTTTTATTCACATTTTGGCATAAATACAAGGTTCAAAGCAAGGATTTAAAATTTCATTAAGGGTTTATAAGTAAAGCTAGGGTTTTGGTACTTCAAATTAGGGTTTTCTAAAGCTTTTGGGTAGTTCTTGTGCACTTCTTGATCTCCAAAACACTACCATTTCATGTAAGCATTTCATCATACGCTAATTTACTCGTATTTATCATAACATACATTATTTCATATCACCTTTGTAGAATTGTAGTGTTAAATAATTAAACCCTTTTGGCAAATCTCTCTTTTCACTATAGTGTCTTATAAGGTCTTAAGAAATCAAACGTGTATTTTAATGACTCATTTAGAGGTCGTTCTTTCTATCTTGTATCTTTAAGCAATGAAGTCATGACTCGGTTACCTTCCGCTAAAACTATTTTGGAGGTGTGACACATTTGAGGTAATACTAAGTGCTTGACAAGTCAGCTACCGGGGCAACATAGATACATGATTATGTTAATTAAGGGTTCGGTTACATGAGCTTAGTGCAATAGTAATACTTTTCTAGATATTTTATGTATTACTATAACATTCTATGTGAACTTAAAACCCTTTTGTTTTGTGTTGTATCAAAACACGTCTTTGTTAAACATTATTTATTCAATCAAACGTGTATTTTCTAAACGACTCATATAGAGGTCGTTCTTTATATCTTGTATCTTTGCTATGAAGTCCTACCTCGGTTACCTTCCACTGCGATATTTTGGGGATGTGACAATATGTAGTGAAATAAGCTATGAAAATATTACAAGGTTTTAATAATGAAAAAAGATATTATAACATTTTTTCGCGACTATTAACATTTTTGTTATTAAGTTTGAAGAGAGTTGTTCTTCAAGACTCGACATCAAATTGATTTATTGGTTTTTTTAGTATTAGGTAGATTATGGAAACAATTTAGGATAAGAGATGTGTAAGGGTAAAGGGGTAATGAATCATTTCAATGAATAGTTGGGTCTTGTCATTCAAAAAGATAATTATGTATGTGGTTGGCCGTGTTTAGTTAGCTAACTCTGGACAAAAGAGTCAAAAAGACCACATAAAGTTGTTACGCCTTATTCTTGATATTTTTTAAGCCACCCCGTACTCGACCTAAAATATGTCACTATTTGTAACATATGTGTGTGTCGCTTTTACCTTGACTAGAGAAAAATACACAAATTAAATAGTTTCCATGTTGATTATGGTATAAGTAATTTTTGAAATGATTGATTTAGATTTAGGTCCATAAGATAAACTGATAACTTTGCTAGACTATTTTCTTAAGCGATGTACAAATAGTATTTTTTTTATTTGGCATGTCTCAATAAAAGTCAAATAGCTTTGTTGGAATTTGATTTAGGGTGTTTGGAATTGCGTTTATAAGCATATTATCTGCTTATCAGCCTGTGTTCTCGAGTTACATTTGAAAGGGATGGAAAAGAAAAAGCATGTAAAGTAGAGAGGGAGGAAGAGGAGGAAAGAAAGTTGCTATTATATTGCATGTTCTTGAGTTATAAAGAGTGAATGAAAGCTTCAGAAGAAAAGTTTTCAAGAAACTACACATAAATTTACGAATATACCCCTTTAAATAGAAAAAAGGTAAAGAAAGTGAGGACAAAATAAAGACAAATGTGTCATTTACATAATTGACGTGGGGTTTACTTCACTTTCACCCCAATAGTGGGATGAAAGTTATTACCTTATAAAAGTATAAAATAACCCACAACCCATCACTTTCTTCCCTCTCTTTTCTTTTTCATTCTTCAAAAATTCTTAAGAACACCCAAAAAGTTCACTTTACTTCATTTGCTTTCACTTTCATTCCAAAAAGTAACTCGAGAATAGGAATTGCATATTTGCGTTTTCACTTCATCAAAACGAAAAATCTAATCTTCATCCTTTCATGACCGTGATATCAAGATCATCACAAATAGACGATGGTGCTAGACATAATCATGAATCACGTTACATAACAATCATCATACGGCGTAATCATCATTATCTTGATAAGAATCGCTCCATTTTTCCAATAAGCTATTAGTACCATAACCTTTATCACTTCCTTCTTTACCACTTGCTGAAATCCTTAATAGCATTTTCATCGAAAAACCACTACTACTTCACAATCACACTATCCCGAATACCGTAGAAACAAGCGGGTTCCCGTCATCATCCACAAACCTAATTTTACCTTCACAAATTTGTCGTTCTATTTTATCGATTTTCTCACCAATAGGAGTGTTACTAAAACTAACATTATTGGTTCCCTTATCTGCCGAGTTTGAGATCCCTCCATCCGTACCCAAATTCACATCATTATCATCAAGGTGAGACCTCACAAGGATTTGACTTCAAACCTCTTTAGTAAACTCTGAATTATATATGCTTTTTATCCACAAGTGTTTGCATAGACCTTTTTAGAAACCTTTTGATACACCGTGATAAGGTTAAATCCACAAAATCTATCTAGACGCAAAATTCCTTTAGGAGTTTGACTAGTCTTTTTTAAATTCTTTGTCGCACCAGCACCAATATTCTTTGTACATTCATCAAGAACATGAACAAAAACCTTGCAACACGCACACCTAGGGGTTTTCCACTCATACTCAACACGAATATTACAAGTATAGTAGCCCTCCCCAGTAATTTTAGGCATAGTAGCCACAATGTTATCTTTTAACTCTACAGCAGCTCTAAGCTCAATCATAGCTCTAGCATAGCTTGACATACCCCATGATTGCATGCACATATCAGCTGTATAAGAGTCAAGCATTAGAGAAGTACCTAGTTTAGTAGCAATAGCACTCAAGCCATCCTCGCTAAAAGCCGTAACAGGAACACCATGGAGTTTGATCCAAACTGGAATAGTACTAACATGTTTGTTCAATAGGTTCTCATCCAGATATCATTTCCTCAGAATAAGCGGGTTATTAAGAATGAACCACGAACCATTCTTAATCATAGCATCCAACTCGTCCATTGAGCTAAATTGAAAGGAGAATAATCTGGTCGACGAGCTGAACATAAAACAAATCAGTCCATATTTACCCTAAGTGTTCCTAACATAGTTAGCAACAATAGGGTATGTCACCCGCTTTTCTAAGAAAAAACCATATGTTGTATTGGCAAATCGTTCACTAATAGTACGAATAGACTCCACTGGGACAACCACATCAATCCCATTACCCCCCGGCGTAAACAAAGTATGAAAATTCAATTTCTTCCCACTTGGTTTACCAGTTACATTAGCATATGAAGACTTACCAGGGGCATTGCCAACAGAAGTAGCTACCTGCGTAGGTAGTGGTGGGTACGATTCGGTAGTAGTCACCACAGTGCTTATTTTATACTTATCCACAATGTCATCAACCACAGATGGTGATGCAACCTCCTTTGTACGAGGAGTGGCATCATTAAGAGTCCCATTTGATTCCGACATCGAACTAGTACCTGTATCAATACTCGTCAGTCCTACATTTACATCCTTAGTATTCCGGGTCACAACCACAGCCTCATCCACAGCAGACGAGGATACCACGATTGTATCCTTTTTTGTATTATTATCCGAAGTTTTCCACCTAAAAACAAATCTTGAGAGCAAATTTCTATTAAATCTTTAGGACAACATTTGCTGGTTTTATTAATCTATTCCGTTAAGTATCTATTGTTCGCACTCCTTTTCAAAATGTCTGATAACATACCATTGGAGATTCAAATGGAAGTATTTCATAGATAGTTGGAAATTTATTGTTTCTTACGGTGTTCTCCCGAGTAAGCCTTTTCGTCTTCTTTTATCGTTTGAGTAGGATGAAGTTATCATAAATTATATATGTTTATTAGATGATAATTTTTCTTTAACCCTAGAGCAACACTTTCCTCCATCTTTTCGTCATTTGATGTCAAATCCTATTAATGAATTATATGGCACTTACAGTTATAATGGTAGTTCACACGAATTATGGTGTTTTTTTTCTTATAAGTTTGCTACTCTTTAGAACCCATCAATAAAAAAAACAGTTTCTATATTCGTCCCTTATGTGCCTAGTAAAGCATGCCATGAAAAAATTGCTTTTAATTTTGGTGTTCATCCCTTGACTTTTGATCCTACCATTATAAGGATGTCATATTCGGAATCTAAAGAAGGACCATGGTCTGTGTATTTATTTCCATTAAGATCCGGGTGTTGGAAGACTCTTCCGCCTACACATCTGCCTCATGAATCAATCCAACAAAAATGGTCAACCCATGTTGCTATTGATTGTTTCATTTGTTGGGCTGCTGGTGAATGCATTGCTTGTGCTGATGGTGTTGCAAACAAAACTTATATGATCATTTCATTTGATTTGAATACCTATAAATTTCAACTGATAGACATACCTAATAGCTTAAGAGTCCACCTCCCAAAACCTTTCTACATGTGTAAGTTGGAAGAGTCTATTGTTATTTATAGAAACGAGATAAAGGATGATTATAAATTGTTTGTTGCATGGGTGATAGAGGTCAAATGTGGTTTTATAACATCGTTCAAAAGGTTATTCAGCATTGACACCCGTCAAAGTTTAAGCTTAGTTGGATTTACAAAGAACAGTGAACCTATAGTTACAGTTCATAAGCCCCCTATCATTTAACTCACATGCTTGAAGTCTACCAACCATTGTCACAACAGTTTCGTCATGTTGGTGTAGAAGGAGACGAAAGTAAAAAATTTCTCAGCTCCTATAATGAATCCCTAATTTTGTCTACTCAATAGAGGGAATAACCGATCGTTAAATATTATATATATATATATATATATATATTTAATATATATATATATATATATATATATATATATATATATATATCATCTTCTACAACGAATCGCTAAGTCTGTCTACTCATTCAGATCGTTTTATATATTACGAGTACTAAGTTTGCTAGTGTGTCATTTTTGGTTGGTTTGTTGTTTACGTAAATAGATGGTTTTATGTATTTCGCTTAAGTTTATCTAGGAAAACTATGTCATAAGCTTCATGGTTTTCTTTGCATGAAACTACTTTTAAAAAAATATGGCTTAATTCACTACTGATTATTTGTTCCTATTCATTTGATTGTCCGTGTACAAAAGAGATAAAAGTGAGTGTTTTTTCTATATAATTACTCCAAGAAACAATAATAAAAGAAGTTCCAATTGATACACATGAACTTACTTTCTTGAATCTTGATAGTTGTAGTATGTTTGTTTGATTAGGGGTGCCACCAGTACTCGCTGAAATACGTGGTCCGTTCAGTTCACGTAGTATGAATTTGCAATGTTGCTCCGCAAATAGTACAATTATGGTTCTGCATTATTACTTGTGTGTCTTTGGTTAGGCAACAGACACTTTTGTATCAAATGTGTGTTTGATCTATTTGGTTTATAAGTAACTAGTAGATGATTTCCTTTTGGTTGGTTTGTTGGTTGTACACTACTACAGTAATAATTTGTAGACAATGTGGTAGCCTGGTAGGTAATTAGTCAATCAAACATTGGAGAATGTGTAATTTCACATTATATAAGTTATATTATAAGCCATAAATTGGAAAACGTGCAGTGCGATTAAAAATTCAACGTAATTAAAAAATACAAATCTTTAGACCCATTACTGTTTTATGGTGTAATAAAAAAATTGATTTTCAAAACACACCCTCAAGTATGCTAAATGTTACAAAACCGACCTTTAACTTTAACCTATTTACGACTTTTTTATATAACAAACTTTATTTATCAAATATGAAACGTTTGATTAAAAAAATTAAATATGAAACGCGTAACTATCGATTAATTTGAAAAAAAACATCTCAGAAAGAATCGTCGAATTGCGAACAAAACGAGACTAATATTGCAATGCTTCTGACATGTGTACGATTTTATAAAAAAAGTTAAAGTTTAATATATGTATATTAATATAACTTATAATTTTAAAATATTTACGGAAATAGTATTTGAGGTTATCGGTTCATAGCAAGGTGAGTCCCAACGACTGACAAATAGTACTTGACGGTACCGGTCCGTTGCAAAAATAGTCTCGCGCGCTCCGCAGCAACGCGCGTGTGACAAACCTCGTTTTATTGTAAACTAAGGGGATAATTTGGCTATAATTATTGTAGCCAACTGGATACAATCCCCCTTACAAAATACATAAGAAATGACTCATGGACCCACATAGAGGACTCAAAGACCCACTTTCAGACACAGGAGACCTACAATTTCAGCACAAAATGTAGCCAAATTAGCTACTGGCTACAATAAATTACACACAGCTAAAGTTGGAAAAAAAATTACACACTACTAAGGGCCCGTTTGGTATGAGACTATTGAAGAGTTTAGGCTTAAAGAATTGTAAAATCATTTGTTTGGTTTCTCCTGTCCTGACTCATGCGTTGGCATCATAGAGGAATCTTAATCCAATTTAACTTCCCAAGGATTCAACATTCATAGTATTAAAATATTTTTTTTATATTTTTTAATGTTTCTCAACCACACGTTTGTTTTTTAAATTTTTTTATAATAATACAATATATTTTTTCTCTATTACTTTTCTTTTTTTATTTACATCAAATCAAAATCCTAAACCAAATCAAAATCTAACTCCAAACCCATCTACAAACCAAATGGTAAGGCCAATTATTATTTGTCAGTATTTGGGACTCACATTGCAACGAACTGATAACCTCAAAGAATATTTCCATAAATATTTTAAAAATAATTAAACTTCAACATTTTTTAGAAAATCATGCGCATCTTGGGCTTGTTTTGGGCATGTTTTTTAGAAAATCATGCGCACGAACTGACAGAAGCATTTCAATATTGGGCTCGTTTTGTTCGTAATTCGACGTTTTTTTCGGTGACATTTTTTTTCCGAATGAATCGATAGATATGTGTTCCATATTTGATAAATAAACTTTATTATATAAAAAAGTCGCAAATAGGTAAAAGTTGAAGGGCGGTTTTGTAACTTTTAGCAAACTTGAAGGTGCGTAAACGTGAGGGTGCGTTTGTAAATATTTTAAAAATATATATTAAACTTCAACATATTTTATAAAAGCGTACGAATGTCTGAAGCATTACAATATTGGGCTCGTTTTGTTCGCAATTCGACGATCTTTTCAATGACATTTTTTCTGAATGAATCGATAGATATGCATTCCATATTTGATAAATAAAGTTTGTTATTTAAAATAGTCGTAAATAAATAAAAGTTGAAGGTCGCTTTTCTAACTTTTAGAAAACTTGAGGGTGGTTTTCGTAAAATATATATTTTTGTAATTGGTTCCTACTGTTCACATGAACAGTTTCTACTATGGATAAGTCGGCACGCGCCGATATGATGAACTCTCAAGAGTTGGTCCACTAGAACCGACTTGATGAGAACCATTGCTGAGAAGGAAGAACTCCTTAAGAATTACAGAGCAATGTAGCTCGAATCATGTTTTAGTTTTTATTTCGTAAGCTTATGTTTTTTAGTTTCGTATGTTGTATGTATTCCTGTATTGTAATATTTGTAGTTTTTATCCTATGTTGTACATTGGTTAATATATGTAACTTAACTGCTATGTTGTATTTCTTATGTTATTTGAAAAATTTTGTATTTTAAGAATTGTTTAGTCAGGTTGGGAGTTTGTTCAAAATATTAGCCAGCTGCATTATGCTTAAAAACAAACTACAACTGTAATCCAAACACCCCTTTAATGTTCATTGTATGTTATTGGAATGGGAATGTTGACTTGAAAGTTAAAACAGCAAAATGCAGTTTCAAACACCCCCTAATAATATTATGTTGTTGGTTCTATATTTAATTGATACGGAGTACTACTTAAGTTAAAATAAATAAGGGGCAATGTCGTAAACTCGTAATAACAAATGTTTTACTTTTATCCCAAATGTGAAATGAAAGTTCTGTTAAAAAAACACACACCACTTTCCCCCAATTGTAGCACTTTCAAGTTTCAAAACAATATTTCAAAGTATTATTTCCGAAATCCAAGTAGTGATTCAATAAATCAAGTAATGTTCAGTAGTGGACCACAAGATTTAAGTAATAGTAAGACTACACACAGCATCAGTAGTCCAAAACATAGTATTATAGCACTAAGCTCAAGGAAACCGAAACCTTAACTGTCAGTGCCCTTACAGTATATATAAGCTGTATTCGCCAAATACCCTAAATGTCGCAACATGATATAATGCAGTCCATTGGCCAACTTGTGACCAAGAAATTCCCGGTGGAGAGATTGTCAGTCCCGATAGATCTACCTATAACATTCGCGCTTACTACACTAGTAATTAACGGTTCATGATAAAAAGGGACTTAGTTGGCATTGTGGTAACTTAGGCAATAATATTCAGGCAATAATCTGGATAACATACAATTTAAAACACTTGTGTCCAATAGTAAATACAAATAATTGTGTTTCAAAAAACTCACGGTTTTTTGTCTAATAGGAAATATCAATGATCTTAAATCATGTAGTAACAAATTCAAGCTTTATATTCATAGTAATCAACCAGCAATTAAAAATTCTCATAGTAGTAAGCAAAGTAAAAGCTCTCTTAGTAAAATAACCTGTAACCGCTAAGTAGTAGAATCAATAAGTTTGCTGGTAAAACGAGCATGTATTCTCACCACCCAAAAACCGTTAAGCACCGATTAACGTCCTTTTATTTGTTAGAAAGTTTGTTTTTTGTATCCTTTTTATTTTATTTATGTTTGTAGTTTTGAATATTTGATTAACTCGATGTTTTTTTGACGGTTAAGATTATTTTTATCTTTTAGTTAATTTAAAAAAAAAAAAAATTAAAAATAGAACAGTTAATACCATTAAAAAAGAAAAGGACTGGGGCTATGAACTCACCGAGAGCATAAGGAGTACAGTTCTGAATTAGATCAGGAATGGCGTGAAAACCATGTCGCCTAAGTATCACCAAGGAAGAAATGTAATGACTTAGTATTAAAAGAAACCAAACGCACACACGACGAAAACAACCAAAAGATGCAATGAAGAAATCGTGATCATAATATGGTGTTCTAATTACTCTTAACCAAGTGGGATTTATCCACCCATCCCTTTAGGACCTGAACTAATAAATTCCATATGTATTCCATTCTTATGCCTTAATCAAAACATTTACAAACTCGTTTACGTTAATTAATCCGTTTTAAAACAATATGACTTTATAAAATTCTGCCCTTACCTTGACTTAATGGACCTATATCTCATAATCCGTAATAGGTATAAACGAACGGTTTTCGCCTCAATCAAACTTAATGACCCTAGTTTACTGATGTTATCAACCAAACACTCATATGTATCCAAAACCTAAGTGAAATGACTAATTTACCCCTAAGTACACAATCTGAGTTTTGGAAACAATTTTCCGCTTCACCATTTTGATCATATCTCACAATCCGTAACTAGTTAAAACCCCATTCAAGATCTCAAGTTTAAGTCTATCAATTATATACAACTTTTGGTTTTAGAAAAACGGTACCTAGGTTCAAAATTTTTAAGATATATTCGTTTGAAAATCTAGGCACAATTTTTGGTTAGTTTCGCCATTTTGATCGTAACTCATTCATCCGGAATGGTTACGGCTCTATCCGAAGAACTACATGGTCCTAATATGTTGTAACCTTCACCCATGTAAAAACCCAGTAGCCTCCAAGTTAAATAAAATTTGTTATACGCCTAACTATCTGTATTACAAATTCTGGGTACAAACTAAGTTTGTTTCCACGGTTTTGGTCGTATCTCGACCATCCAGAAGAGTTGGTGTTCCATACAACTCACCACTAGGACCTTAGATATTAATCTAATCATTTATGTAAATAACCAGTAGGTTTTAATCCAAAATTATTCCATTATATCATAAACTATCTGCATATCTAGATTCAATGACCCATTTTGACTAGTTTCACTAATTTGGGCGTATCTAACTCATCCGGAGGAGATACGACTCCATCCAATTCACCATGTGGACCTGAGATTAAAATCTATCCATTTATGTAAATAAACAGTAGAATCTAATCCAAAAGTATTCCATTAACACACAAACTATCTGCAAGTCACCCATTTGAACTAGTTTCACTAATTTGGCCGTAACTTGGTCATCCGGAGGACTTACGGCTCCATCCAAAGCACCACATCCACCTTGTATGTTGATCTACCCAAAAAAGTCATAAAATCACGGACCTCAAGCCAAAACTTATTCGGTGTCACACCAACAACCTGCTGTCCTAAATTACTAGTCATAATCCGCTTCCAAAATCCAATCTAACCTAATTTATAACCATCCTAAGCTATTATCTATCGCCATATCACTTTCACAATCACCCAATAACATGCATGCATCATATTTTCTAGAAATTAAACAAATTAAATAAACCCATGAATTAAAAATAACAATTTGACAAGAGATTGGGGCTTACGTAGCAACAATTGAAGAAAACAATGAACCAAACACTCCCTTAGGGTTCGGCCTAGATCGAGCCATAAGAAAAAACCAACAATCAAGACCTCCCTTTGATTTGACGAGACCAAACACACCCTTAATAATAAAAAACCCTAACTTTTATTATCCTAAATCTTGTATAATTACTTGCAATTAAACCCTTATAGCACCAATTGTTCACAAAATCAATGAAACCCTTCAAAATCAAAAATCTTAAAAAAACCATTAACTTCATAAAATAATGCATGGTGGACTTTTTTTTATAAGGGATGATGATGATTAATATAGTAGTGATTTGGAGATGAATGGAAGTGGTTGTAAGATTTAAAGTGATGGTTTTGGTGGTTTATGTGTATGTGTCGCCGAAGAGAGAAGGAAGAGAAGGAGAGACCGATTTTTTTTGTTACTGTGTGGGTTATATAGGTTTTAAATGGAAGGTAAATCTATTTATATGGAACTAATCCTAAATTGTATCGACAATTAAAATAAGGGGTGTTTGTTTGGGCTCTATAGCCGGCCACTATGTGGTTGGGCTTATGATTTATATTTATTTTTTTAATTTTGTACTACATTATTTTGTGTAAAAACATTTAATTAAAGTGTTAAAAGATGTAAAATACAATGTTGACACGGTTTCGGCTAAAACGCGGGAAAAGTCGGGAAATACTAAAATACAAATAATTAAGCTTCCGGAGATAAAATATGAAAATTTTAATTTCTTATAACGCTTAACGGATAAATACCCGAAGCACGATATGCAATAACTAAAAATGACAATTTTCACCAAATCAGCTAACAAGTAAAACACGAACTTTTAATCAAAAACAAAAATAGGAACGGATTCGTGATTAATATTGACCGTAAGATACGAGATGTTACACTATGTTGTATTTCTTATGTTATCTAAAAAATGTTATGTTTTTAGAATTTTTTAGTCAGATTGGAAGTTTGTTCAAAATATTAGCCAACTGCATTATGCTTAAAACCAAACTACACCCGTAATCCAAACACCCCTTTAATGTTCACTGTATGTTATTGGAATGGGAAATGTAGACTTGAAAGTTGAAACTGCAAAATGCAGTTTCAAACACCCCATAATAGTATTATGTTGTTGGTCATATATTTAATTGAGACTCGTAATAAAAAATATTTAACTTTCATCCCAAATGTGAAATGAAAGTTCTGTTAAAAAAACAACACCACTTTCCCCTAATTGT
>BQNB010054453.1:18021-39534 GCA_026074375.1 Tanacetum coccineum
ATCTTTCTATCTGAAGAATCAACACCGTTGAAGAACTTACTACGGATAGATTCCATAGTCTTCAACACGCCTTTTGGAACCTTAAGGATTGACATATAATAAATTGGAGAGGCCCCAAGAACGGATTTAAGAAGGGTCAATCTGCCGCCTATGAAAAGGGTTTTAACCTTCCATTTAGATAACCGGGCTTGGAGTTTGTTCACCAAGCCAACCCAAGCCGACTTCCGAGACATACACTCTCCAACCGTCACACCAAGATAACGAAAAGGAGTGTACAAAACAGCACACCCGATCGAATATATTAAACGATTAATGCATTTTTTGCTCTATTAATATAGTTTATTAATTTGATATCTTTTTAGTAAATTTCTTACCCTTTAATACACAAAATTTGTGTTTTTTTTTGTTACCAATAATCTTAAAATCTACAATTAAGGAATGATATTCTATAAATTATGATAAATAAATAAATTTAGAAGTTATAATATATCTTTAGAAGTTATAAATGTAGTAGGATACCTAAATTAAATGTGATAGTATATGAATAATGTTTTGCAAAGTAAAATACAAATTGGCTAATAGATCAGTTGGTAAACCTTGTTGCATCTATACCATAGGTCAAGAGTTCAAACCTTGCCATGACACAATGAATATTTTTAATAAAATTCTGAAAATTATTCTAATTTATTTAAAAAATTCGAAAATTATTTAAAAAAATCATGTGTGCCATGTCATAAACTATATGTTCCATGTCATAAACTTTGTGTCATGTCATCTTTGAGGTGGCGTCATGTCACTAATTCATATTAATCCAGTCATAGTTAGCCCCATATATATGTTATAGATATATGTTATAGATATAGATATATATATTAAGAGATAATGTGTAAATGAATATTAATTGGTCATTCCTAGTGTGACACGTGGCGATGTTGGATCAATAATTTAGAAGTCACGAAACGAACCGGTTGTGACTTTCTCTTTCTTCATTTTGTATACTTTTTATACAATATTATTATTTATATACTCTCTAACCGGATGGATGAGATTACGAATAAACATGACAAGCAAGATTATCGCGCGTTGCTGCGGGGCACTAATTTTTCGCGCGTTGTTACGCAACACAAATTTTTTTTTTCTTTTTTTTGCGGGTTTATTTTTTCGGTCTTTATAGCGTTAATTTTTTTTCTTGTGCGAATTTATTTTCACGGTCTCATGTTTAATAGTTTGGTTTTTTTTATATATGAGCTTATGTGTTGGACCTTATGTTTAAAGGTTTGTTTTTTTTGGCTATATGCCTTTTTTTTTACTTACCGTACGTCGGTTTTTCATTGCGTCGTTTATTTTTAAAGTTATTAGCTATTTTAGTGTTTTTTTCAATTCAACATTTTTTATAAAAGTGTACATATGTCAGAAGCACTACAATAGGTGGCTCGTTTTGTTCTCAATTTGAATATCTTTCCGGGGGTGTTTTAAAGTTTATTACATAAAAAAGTCGTATATAGTTAAAAGAATGGGAATGTGCCCGCACGTTGCAACGGTTTTTTTTTATATTGCTTACTTGTATGTTTCATGTTATTATACTTGCGCCATAAAAGTTGACTAAGTAAAAAAATGGGAAAAAAAAAACTAAATGGGTCAGCCCAAGGCGGGCCATAATTTTTTTCCGAATTGATTTTGAACGAATATTGCGTAGACATGGGCCCGTGCATTGCAACGGGGTTGACTTGCGTTCGGTTTTTTTTTATATTGTCTACTTGTATGTTCCCCGTTATTATAATCGTGCTTTAAATCTTGGCTAAATAAAAAAGGAAAAAAAAAACCCAAATACGCTGGCCCAAAAATGAGAGCCCAAATGAACAGTGCGCAATTTGAACAGTGATTTTGTGTGTGAGTGAAACGCTGTCGTTTCAAACTTCAAATGATTATATAGATAATTTAAGGCAAAAAAAAGCCTTATAACATGTAATACGTCATTGCACCGTGCACTTTAATCATGACCAAATCACCATACTTACAATAATTGGCAAGCATTTCCGAAGTTTTATACGTTGATACAACCTCATGTTTTGCTATAAAAATGGTAGCAATTATGCATTGTTTGTTTTTATTCTAAAAACTAAAACACCTAAAACTTAAAAAAGTGTAAAATACAAAATCTGACACCACAAAAACTCGAAGTCGACAACCTACATTTCTAACAAAGTCAAAATCAATGACAACACCAAATTACATACCACAAACCACGACATCACAAAGCGATAATGAAGACCAAAAGAAAAAGACGACAAGATTGGAAACAACACCATGGACCCATCGCACACATTAAAAATGACCCACGAAAGGCAATTCCAAAACCAAGACCCCACTACTATACTCAAAACAATACGCTTTTAAAATGTTATTACTTTATGTTAAAGGTTAAAAGAATACACAACTAATATTTAATCTATTATACTAAAAGATACAGCCCTTTAATTTAATGCGGCAGTATCCCTTAAAAGCTTTAAACCCATTAATTGAATGCTCAAGTATTATACTATGAAATCCTCCAAGCCTAGAAGCTGAATGCCAAAGGTTCTGCTGTGCAATTACAATAAGATGGCTTTCAATCTTCAAAACTGAATAATAATTTCTCATTTCCATTATTAATGGGTGGTAGGATTCGACTATATGTATTCCAACCGCTACATAACTCTCCATCTCCAAAGACAATATCATTCAAAAAATCCCTACTTCATCATCGTCACAAAATCGCCACAGGTATTTTATAGCATTCTTCATTACTTTTTCACAAATTTTGATTGAACTAATTAACTTTTTACTTAATTGCAGTTTTTCATTATTAACCGCACCTTCTATGATGATTTTGAAGATGCCATTGGTTAGAAATTTTGTAGATTTTCTGATTGAATCAAGGTATACTGTTTACAATACTATTTTGGATTACGCTTCTTAGGGTTTGATTTGTAACTCAAAAGCTATATTGTGCAAGTCTTCATGTTTGGATATGAGTTTTCAGTTACGTGTCTGTTTTGAAGCACAATTTTGAACGTACTTTTTTAACTTTGCTATGATGTTTTGGTTTTTTGTTATTGTTTTTATATTCTTGATAGTGTAATGGTGGTTGGGATTCTTGAAATTTGATTATCAAGTCTTTTAATTGATAAAAGAATCATAACATGTTTGATGTTGGTTTCATACAGGCTTAGGAATTATTTTGTGTAAAAAGCCCATGGAGTTTGAAGATGAGAATAAAGGATTGATGGCCAAATCAGAGGTACCTTGGGCTGAATTTTGAAATTGGGTTGAATTTTGACCTTTTAAGTAGCTGATTTGAATTATTAAGTAGTTATGGACTTGATTTATTGGATGATGAATTATGTTATTGTTATATAGTTTGAGTGATTGGTTTTCCACCATTTAGCACATTGCTTTCTTCAGGCTCGAGTCCATAAATCTTCAAAGAAAAACGTAATGACTTTATCAGATTAGATAGCAAACACATAAACTGTGTAATGTGGTGTCTTAGAAGACGAATTCATATACTGCTTACATTATGATAGATAGCTGATAAATACTCATAAAATGAGTAAATTAACAGTGTTATGAACTTATGATATCTCTATCATGTGTAAATGAAACATCGCAAGCGATTTATCTTCTTTAAATACCATCGAGTATGAGGTAACGAAGCATACCAGGGCAGTATTGTTGGAAATTTTCAAGCTTTCAAGTACCATGAATATTTGATCAAATGATTGCCTTCTAAGCTCAGTGGAATTGTGGAGAATAGCGGCATGCCTGTGAGTTTTAAGGGGTGTTTGGGAGTTATCGGACACAATGGGCATCCAAAACCACATCAGTATCCCCAAGGGTATGCTGATGTATCAGTTCCGTGAAAACTAAGTTGCTAGCATGTATTTATGCTGTCAAGAACTCAGAGAGTGCAGAACCTTTAACTACCATATGTTTGATGAATGAATATAATTGAATTGCAATGTTAAAAAGGTAAAGGATATCGGAGAATATGGATAGAAATGTTAATGGTTTATGTTTACATATCAGGTGCTTCTTATTCCGGTGGATGTATGTCATGCTCTTGGTCCTGTGATGAGTAGTGTGTCCTCTAAGGTTGGTGTTCTGTAATTCACCAACACAATCAAAGGTTGAACACAATACTAATATACATGTTAACGAGTTCTTGGATGAAAGCGAGAAAACTGATTCTTTGTACTTTTTTTTTGTTTTTGATGAGTAGCCCTTGAGAAATGGTGCTGCTTCTTTCATTCTTGGACACTTGATTGCGTTTTGGAATAATTTCTAGGTTGTCTCGAGGACTGCTGTAGAAGGGTTGCCCGAGGGCTGGATAAAAGAATTCAGAATAAGAAAACGCGGAGGCGCAAATACTAAAGATCCGCCAGTTAACACTTCATTTTGAGAGCCATTTTTTTAAATAATAAACTGTTTATTATTATGTGGTTGTATGTCTAATGGATTGTGTATCTATGCAGTTTTGGCTAGACCCGTCAAGTGACTACGCCTTGGAATTGAACACTACTTCCGTTCTGATATTAAGGAGTGTGCTGAATATATCTATGGGTATGTCATATAATCTAGCACCACTAAAAATTAAATAAAAATTGTTATAGAGGAATGGGGATTTTATTACATGCATGTTTTACGTGTGCTTTATATAATTTGTTAATTGTTGACAAAGTTTGTATGTTATAATGTGACTGCTATGCATTGTATGACGTGCTGCAAGTTGTTCTCTGATCATCTTTGGTACATGTATATTGGGGAATTGTTAGCTTGATTATTTTTCATACACTCAAATTCTAATGCGTAAAGCTATTATTAACCTATGGGTGAACAAACTTACAAAATCTATGTAGGTGTTCTCCTAATGCCAATATATGATTCTTTAGTTTCTCGATTGCTGAATAGTTCTTGTTAAGTTGTTTTCTCTCTTTGTACTTTCGTAGATATGCAGTTTAGAGTATGACACAATCACATGTATCTTCTTAGGGATCCAAGCCGAACCACCCACGATTACATTGGATCTTTCCATGGTACCCTCCACTCGATAATTATATGTTTCTTTTCAGCGTTTTGCCATTAATCTTGGAACTTATAAATGCATCTATTTAACTCTATGACCAATCATTCTCATATCATGATTGTTTTGCTTGCAGACAAACTCGCACTAGAAAAACATACACCAAATAGGATATGAACATAAGAGGTCAAAGGACGTGGCGCGCAAAATAAGGATTGCCTGTTAGAGCAAGAGTGAAAGATATAGAAGTGGAACAAAGGATAAGCTTCAAGGTATGCTAATACAAACTAGACAAAAAGGAAAAGAAGCAAAGAATGCGCTCACGGTTGAAAAGCAGCATGTTGTTGACATTGCATTGGTAAGTCGCCCAGAATGTACTTAAAAGGCTCTAAATTTTCAATGGGTGTTGCAAAACGGGTAATTTGTACATGTTCAGAAAGTAAACTTGCGACGAGGAAACATTTCTTGAGATTTTAACCCATTTTACCCGGCTGACAATTTTACGAAAAGTATGTTTACCGGTTGTAAAGAAATGGATACGACGAGTAAGAAGCGGTTTTCCTTATAAAGTTATCATGTAACGAACACCATAGCGTAGGTTGCAGAGTTTGTTGTTAAATGGGTCGAAAGACTCGCAAAGTATATAGTTAAAATGCATTTTTTCTAAACCATTCTGAACATGAACCTTTATTACCCTTGACAGTCCTGTGATATGATCCTATTAATAGGTACACAAATTTTATTATTGTTCTGTTCATTTTTTATCTTTAATGTTCCAACTTTTTAAGTAGTCATGGTATTTTAACCAAAAGGGATGTTGCTGAATTAAGGTGCATTGAGAGGGAGCGAAAAGCACTCTAATTTAGAAATGGGTTTGCCGGTGATTATGGCATATTTTCCTCTTGGCATAATTGCTGCTTATAGAGAAGTGTAGGTTGCAACAACAAAACTATTTACTGCTTGAATTGGACAAGCTAGAACACTTGAATAGTTGAAATTCAGTTTTAGGGGTGTTTCTTTTTTCCACTAATCCCTCTTATTTGGTGAGTGGTGGGCCCAAACACCTTAATTCCTCTTATTTCATACTGTAGGATCCCGTTAACACTTCATATAACACATATGATGCACGAATTTGTAACAAGAAATTAGTAAGAAAGATGGTGGTGTAGAGAGAGAAAGAAGAGAGAGAGATGAGAGAATTGAGAGAAAAGATATTTATTAAAAATGAGAAGAGATATTTTTCTAAGTGAAAAATATCTATATATACCCCTACACATTTAATGTGACGCGCGAGATATTTAACTAGGACTCGGGCTCGGGTTTTGCTTGGGATTAAACCCGAAACATATACAATATTAGTTTAACTATCGAGCCCGATTCCCGATAATATTCTATTACAACATTAACTAATTAATTGACCGAGACTTAAATACATAATGAACGAACTTCATGTTCGACTCAATATTTTGAGGCTAACAATCTCCCCCGAAGTGAGTTCAATGATGACACTCCTTCATGAGATAATGAGATTGCTTTTGTCGTTAAGCTCATGTGGTCTTGGTCTTTCTCTTTGTTCTTTGTTGTAAACTTGTTCCTTCATGCTTTGCGGTCTTTACTTTTGGCCTTTGTCATTGTCTTTTACGTCTGTGCCATCTTGCGATCTTATGACTTTGACCAACATGCTCATTCTATGCATCATCTTGAAAGCTTTATTTCAGAGTTTGCGGAAGTCTTTGTCTTTAAATCTTGAGCTTTCTAGATAGTATGTCTTCGTAGATTGAGCATTTGAATGGGATTGAGGTTGCCGTTACCACCGTTTGACCTGCAGGTTTACGTTAGTGATAAACGAGAAAATTGATTTGAAAATCAATCGACGTGTCACTCGTTAAAGTGTTTTTGTAACACATCGAGAGTGTCATGTTTTTATCAAAATTCATCAACCGTCAATTCATTTACTGGACCATCTCGTGATCCAGTTGTCACAAGTTTGATTCATATAGAATCTCGCAAGTCACCTACCAAGAGCTTGTTTGATGCTGGCTCAAGCAGGATTTCCATCTTCATTGTGAATACATTAGTATCACTCGGATGTTCTGGCAAATATCACAATGATATTGCGTAGGACTCTTGATAACAGCTTGTGAACCTGATGATGTTCAACAAGTGTTTGAAATGGAATGTGTCCTAACGAGATTTTGATTGATCTCTTGGCTCTAGACTCGATTAGTGCATTTTGGTTTTAGTACTCGGAGGCTGGAGCATATTGCCACCTATTCAATATCAACAATCTCGGAGTGAGATGTCAATAGATAACGTGTGTATCTCCGTGACAAATGAGACAAGTTTCTGTTGAGAGAAACCCGAATGGCTGAGAAGGGTTGTGCATTGCAATCAACCCCCCCCCCCCGATGGTCATGATGTCATTTTCAATTACCAGCAATCTATTCTTGTGATTTGATTAGATTATGATGACCGATTTCTGTCTTAAGTGTGTGGAGGGCTTCTTTGTTTACACCTTTTATCCATACATTTTATTTTCATTCTTCAACACCTTCAATGCTTACCAAGACGTCATTACTAACACCTTATTGTGATTGTTCCAGTGTTAGCTCAATCTTAGTCGGTATTATTCCTATATACATTCATCTCCAATCATACCTAAGGACTGCAATTTCTAACTTTGGATTATCCTTGGGTAGATCCTCCGGTTTTGGTTGGATCATAGGATTGATTCCTAACCTAACCACTTTATGACTTCAGAATCGTCGTGAAATTAAGATGTTGTTGGGTATAAGATCGAACCATAAAACCTTTTCTTACTGTTTAGCACATTGAGTCGATTAGATTATATTTTAATTACATTTTCTCCCATTATTTTAAATAATAAACACTTAGTTTTTGAAATACCTTGTGATTAAAATATGTCTTGAAAATTCTGTCGGAGAAAATATTATTAGCATGAATGGTTTGGAACATTTTGATAATGTTTTGAATACATAAGAATTGTCGTTGATGATGTATCCAAGAACATTAAAACTTTGTTTTTCGAAAAACCCCCCCTTAAAAATAGGACCAATTGAGAAATTGTTGTCTTTTGAAAACATTGTGAGGGATGGAGGGTTGAACCACTTTATTTTGAAAAGATTATAACATTGTCATCGGAAATTCTTGAAATAAATTGTGTTTCAACTTTTTGAAAAAACCAGATGTTAGAGACTTCTCTTCTAACGGTAAGGGTAAGCGCACTGATACGTACCACTATCCTTTTCTTGAGCTTAAAACTTGAATGGGTCTTCTGTACGAACAACTCAAAAAACCCAATGATCGAGAAACGTTAATTTTCTCGTTTGTGAGGATAAGTGATAACCTTCCTTTATTTGAAGTATGGGTTTGTAATGGGGGGAACATTTTGCACAAAGCCATTAGAAATTAAATGACATGTTTTGAAACTATTTGCAACTCTCGCTCGAACTTTATTTACACACCCGTGTCAATGTTAATCGACATTTCTAAGCAAGTAAATGTTATCGATTCCAAGAGACATGTCGAGAAAGATCTTTTTGGAAATTTTCTATTTTTCAGATTTTGTATTTATATATATATACCTGTTGTCCTCAGCATTGCTATGTAAAGGTGGAATAGTAATTCCAACTCTTGTCGTGATGTAGCTGTCTTGTTTGCTTAAGGAACAATTTTTGGAACCAGCTTTGAACTTGACTGTTCATTACTGTAGACTTGAATTTTGAGTTCTGAACGGTTATGATCAGAAGTCATTTGATGAATAACGAGGCTTGAACTGTGTTGTTCAAACGTCATTGCCATGAAGACCGAGGCTTGATCTGGTGCGATCAAACATCTTTTGATGAAGATTTCATCTTTTGTGAAACCATTCTGGCACTGGTTTCTTAGATATCAGTAATTTCAGCAACCACACTCTGAGATTTTCCTGCTTTTCATTGTATAGTGCATCTGCATTTAGGTCAATTCTTTGTTGCTTTTGACCATTGAATGACGTACCTGCACTTAAACCCAGAGCTTGTTTGCTTGCATGGAATATGACTGGATTTTACTTTTGATAACCTTGTGTGGGTTCTCTTTCAACCATTGCTCGTACAAGTGTTGAATAAATGTCCTGTGGAACCAAACCTATGACCAACAGTCTGTGTGATTTCTACCAGTGAGGTTGACACTAAGACAAGATCTAGGATTAATTGTTTTCTCAGGGACAGTGGTAGTCTTTTTGTTTGAGAACCTATGTCCTGTGGGGATCTGTCTTTCTGGTTTCTTAGATGCACTTGACTTTTCTACGGGCATATATCTCTTTGTTGTCTTATGGGATTTTGCATCCTTATTCTGTGCAGAGGCACGAGGATTTAACCTTGAGAGGTATTCTAAGACGCATTCATCATGATTTGCACTGTAAAGGCACTTTTTGCATGTAGGACATTGCAAGTCATTGAAACTTCAAGAAAGGCTTTTGTTTCCTATGTTTCCTAAGTGAACATCTTTTTGTTTGAAAACCCGTTCTCATTGATGCTTGCCAATTCCTAGGTTTTGGTTTGCAACCATTAGCAGTGTTGGGTAATCTAGCAGGATCAATCATACTAGGTTTTCCATTCACATCTTTGTCTTTCTGAAGTTGTTGTGAATTACTCCTGAAGATTTAGACATGTGAGGATTAGTATTCCTAGAAGCATGAGGCAACTGTGGTGTTCTAGTTTGTGTTGTGGTGGTGGCAATTCTATACATTCCTGGTTTAAGCACATTCGAGTGTATTTCTGCTTGTTTTCTATTCTGAGGCAAATTCTGTTGAGTGACTTGTTTAAACAAACCATCCGACACATTAGTTTTATTAACCGACTGTTTCGTTTGAAAACTTCTCATTTCAGGAGAATTTGAAAAAGGAGTCGGTTTTCCTAAAACTGATGGTTTTGGAATCCGTTGAGCATTTGGTTGTCGAACAACAGATGGTTTATCAAACTGAGTTTCCACAGACTTTCCTTTTGTTACCAGAATGAGTTTCTTTAACTCATTTATCACCATGTTCTTGTCTTGCATTTGAGCTTTCAAATCTTGTATTTCATGATATTGTTCACGTTCTTTTCGAAATACATTTGAAGCATTTTCTTTGCAAACTGGGTTGTTTTTCATCTGTTCTTTACAATGTTGTAAAGAAAGTTCAAGAGAAATCGAGTGTTTTTCAAGTTTAGCAAAACTCTTTAAAAGCTTATTATGAACTTCGTTATTAACAGATTCAGTTTGTTTCGAAAGCTTTATTGCAAGACATTCACATTCTTTGACTTTATGAAGATACATGGATTGCAATTCAGTATGAGCATTTAATTCAGACATAGAATGCAAATATGAACATATAACATCTTTAAACACACACTCTTCGATAAGTAGATCATACATACTTGAAAAATCAGCCCTTTTAGATTCAAGTTCGTCAGCCTCGTTTTTAAGGGATTTAACGTACTCAAAATCTTCATGCATTTCTGTTTTAAGTTCGTGTTCAAATCGAAAACTGTCATTTTGTGACTTTATTGAAAGAGGCATGAGTAAGGTTTTTATCAAAAGTTCCATATCAGGAGCAGTTGGCACGCGGAAACAACTATTAGTATGTTTACGCAAAGTTTGATCAACAATTTCTATAAATTGATTGATGTTAAATGTCATGTCGTTAAAAACTTGTCTACTTTTACTAATGGATTCTGAAACGGGTAGAAAGGCCACGTTTTTAGCAATGTTTGGTTTTGTTCTAACAAACGGTTTTCTCCACATTGTATTCCTTACTTCCTTTCCGCGTTCCAACTGATAAAGATACTCCAGTGAGGGTGCTTTGAAAATTTCATAAAGACTATTTTGTTTTGTGTAATCATATGGTTTAACATAATCTTTATTCAATTTTGATCTACTCTCGTTATCAAGAGTCATGGTCTCTTCCCTATCAGGGGCAAATCTGTTTGCAGGATCAGAAGTATCATATGGGATCTCATACAAACGGGGCTTTTCAGATTGAGCTTTCTTGAGGTACCTTGGATTGGCAAAGGTTAGTCTACCATTATATGTCGCACATTTGGGTGCTAACATATGAATGGTCTGAATTGACTGATTACGAGTATAAACAATTTCGTTCAAAAACTTTAACTGTTTGTCCATTTCAATCATCTTGTCAATATCTTTTTCTTCCTTAACCTTTAAATCCGAAATGACCTTTGTGTTCTCTTTGAGATAACCTTCCAGTTGTGACTTTGTTAAAAGACTCTTTTTGACTAACTCATCGTGTTTCTGATTAAGAACTGAAATTTCATAGGCTTTTGTTTTTAAACCTTCTTTTATTTCAATGTCTTTTAGAGCTAATAGTCCTAGAGTTTCATTTAACTTTGTTTGAAGAATTTCATAATCAATCGTCCGGTCATTAAAGGCTTTGTACTTCTCAAACTCATTCTGTTTGTTCTGAAGTGCAATGAGACAACTATCCCGACAACTAATAGCCTCCCCCAAAGCACTATTAGTTTCATCAAGGTTCTCAATGGAGTTCATGTTCTGGATGATTGTTTCCTTGAATGTTTGAGCTGTCATTTTAGTGTAATCTCTAAAGTTTTCTCTTACTTCTCGATCTGATGAAAAAGATCTTGAATAAATATCGAGAGGCTTTAACAAGTCAGAGTTAATGAACCTTTTAAACTGTGCTTTGATCACACTTAGAGCGGATTTGGAATCCATCTCGTGAAGTGTTTCTGCATTGAGTTGTGTTTCTAAGTTATTCATGTGTTGAGATAACTGAAACTTGAAGGTTCTGACACCATCACCAAAGAGTTGTGCAAAAGCTTGTTGATATAATGGACAACCTGAGAAAGTCTGTCTTTCGAGAAGTTGAGTGGTTGATTTAAGTGCATTCAATTTGTTCAAGGAGTTTTCTTTGAAAATCTTTGCTTGCATCTGCAGTTTCTGTATCTCTGGTTCCTCTAAAACTGAACCCGAAGATGAAGTAACCTTTGTTCCCATTTTAACGTGAATTATGAAGTGTGAAAGTTGTTGGATCTTAAGTGGATGTGATGTGATTGAAGTTGTGGTCTTGTATGCAATTCACGTTCACGGGATTTTACACGTCTATGATTAAAACCGATAAGTGAATTAACGGGATTTTATAAAATCAATAGACAAACCGTGAATGAATAATCGATTGATGTTAATGTGTGTTTGTTGTCTAAGGAAGGTCAATTTATAGCAAGTCTCAACGAAGAACAATTGTCAAATCTCAACCAAGAATGTTTGGGCAAAAGGCAATGTTGAGATTTGGTCAAAAGGCAATGTTGAGATTTGGTCAAAAGGCAATGTTGAGATTTGGTCAAAAGGCAATGGTTGAGATTTGGTCAAAAGGCAATGTTGAGATTTGGTCAAAAGGCAATGGTTGAGATTTGGTCAAAAGGCAATGGTTGAGATTTGGTCAAAACGCAATGAATCTTGGAGACAAAACGCAATGAAGTCTTGATTTGGGCAGAGTTTCTCCTAGTCAAAACGCAATATAGGTCTTCAAATTAGGCAAAACGCAACCAATATTAAAACGCAACCAAGATCAAAACGCAACCAATGATCAAAACGCAACCAATGATCAAAACGCAACCAATGATTAAAACGCAACCAAGAACTTTGCCAGAGAGTCAAAATGCAACGACGAAATATACGACTTTTTCCACAAAAAATCGCCTAAAAATCACCCTTTTTGACCTTTTAACTTGATTTCTCTTGCACAATTAGTTACCTTATGCCTAGATCTTGCTTAATAACATAAACATTCACACATCTAAGCATAAAAATCCAGGTTTGATTTTTTTTCGCTTCAAATGACACACGAATTTGATCTTTTTGAACCATAAGAATCAACCACGAATCCACACGTAGCTCTGATGCCAATTGTAGGATCCCATTAACACTTCATATAACACATATGATGCACGAATTTGTAACAAGAAATTAGTAAGAAAGATGGTGGTGTAGAGAGAGAAAGAAGAGAGAGAGAGATGAGAGAATTGAGAGAAAATATATTTATTAAAATTGAGAAGAGATATTTTTCTAAGTGAAAAATATCTATATATACCCCTACACATTTAATGTGACGCGCGGGATATTTAACTAGGACTCGGGCTCGGGTTTTGCTTGGGATTAAACCCGAAACATATACAATATTAGTTTAACTATCGAGCCCGATTCCCGATAATATTCTATTACAACATTAACTAATTGATTGACCGAGACTTAAATACATAATGAACGAACTTCATGTTCGACTCAATATTTTAAAGCTAACACATACACACATCAAAACCTTCCTCCACCCATTAAGAGGCTAAATAAGACTAACTAACAAAAACCACTTAATTCATATAAAAAAAGAAACAAGCCCTTAGTGGCTTCCAAATGTGAACATCGAATATGAATTGTATGGGTCCATGTCCATGAGATTGCACCCGTTTCCCCTCAACCAAATCACTTTTATTGTTATTATCATTTGATGTTAACATACTACTAAGTTTAAAAAGTTAAACTCTATATAAAAGACACTAAAATTTTTAGAGCAAGAGAGTTTTAATCAATTTGTGTTCCAGAAAAAGGTATAAATTTTTTATAATGAAAAACGATCTATAAAAAATGCATCGCAGTGAAGCGTGGGTAACAAAAATTTTTTAAGAATAAAGGAGTAATTAAAGTCTATTAGGGAGTTGATGATCAAAAGATTATTCGAATTATTCTTAAATCCTTTGAAATTATACGTGGACAAGAATATCACCAAGGTATCCTTTATGAAAACACATTGGATAATTTTGACTTTTATGACATGGTGATATTTCTTTTAAAGTAAAGCACAAAACAAAGACATGTTAATTTTCCAATCGTTTTTTTTGGCAAATTTTGTGATGATATATGTTTAGTTGACACTTGATAGTAATTCATACACACATTTTGAAGACAATGTTTTTGTGACATTTTTATTTTTTACATGGTTTCTTAATAATTATTTTATTCAGATGTTGATCAACATTACATAGTTACATTGTGAAATAATTATGACTGAAAGTAATAGTACGTGTAAATATGTAAGCCAAACACATTCTAGAATTGGTTTTACGTACAAAAAGATTAGGATCTTATATTCTTATATATGCATATTAATCGTAAAAATATTCACTATGCACAGTTTTTTTGACAATTATCAGGTTTATCATAGCATTTTTTATTCTTGATGCAGCACCGACATCTTTTAAACCATCAACCTCTCGGCATGCAATATCCAATATTGTTTAAAACTGGGACAATTTTAGTAGCACTTTTTTGACCAGTTGGTTTCTTTCGTGCCACTTGGTTTTTTTCGTTATAAGTTTTAATATATAATATAATTAATTCAACATTAACAATTATATAAAATACAGGGGATATAACCTTAATAAAAAGAATCACCTTCCGTTCAATGAAATCAAATATCATTTCTTTATCCAGAAACAAACACATTACGCACTCAACAACTACATACAACCCGTGTGCAACACACGCGAACAAGACGGTGCGCAATGAACAAATAAATACAAACTGTGTGCATCGCACAGGTCTGAATGCCTTGTATACTTAAAAATTCAATACAAAAATTTATTGTACAGACTTCAAGTTGTGTAACTTAAGCTTTGAAAAGTGTACAAATTCATATGAATAAATGGCCTAATCGATGGTTAATTGTTGTAACCCAAGCTTTGAAAAGTGTACAAATCCATGTGAATAAATGGCATATTTAACGGTTAATTGCGCATGCTGTAATACCAAGAGGATATGAACAGTTCTGGGAGTTATATGTATACAAACAAGCGGCGAATTAAAACCCCAAAGCTATTAAAGATCTTGGAGTTACGAACCCAGGATCATTATAAATGAGATAGGAACTACTTTGGCTTCCAAGGTATCCTAACTGATTTTAAAGTCTTACATAACCGAAAGCCAAAAAACATGTCAAGCGAGGCTGTATCATCCAAGAAAAACATGTCTGGCGAGGCTGCATCATCCAAGAAAAACATGTCTGCGGAGGCTGCATCATCAAAAAAAACCATGTCTGCGCAGGCTGCATCATCAAGTTCTGTTTTGTTCTTGGATGAGCCTCAGGTGGGTGTGATCGAGACTATTATTGTGATGCTTTGTAGAATTTGGGATGTGAGCGCTGTTACAGGCCGCTACTTGAGTACTGATTTAGTTGTTTCTGATGCGAGGGTAAGCCATGAGTTTTACCTTTTCCTTAAAATGTTAACATGCTATTCGAGTTGGCCTAAATATTAACATAGGTTACTTGCAGGGTAATATCATTCATTGCACTGCAAGGGCAAACATTGCGCATAATTTTATCAAGCTAAAAGAGGAGGGAATATATTCTATCAAAAACTTTGTTGTTGAGCCAAATAAGGAGGAGTATAGTATTAGAAAAGATGATACCTTCATACTTAAGTTTGATGGGGCTACAACCGTACGAAAATCTTTGGTCAAGGCTGATGGTTTTGTGAGACATCCTTTCCAGCTGATGGATTTTGATAGCGTCCAACCTACAAACAACAAATACTTGATTGGTAAGCTCATATTGCTTTTAGGCATACAATATTTTGGCCATATTAAGGTCGTACTCATGGATGCAATATATGGCAGATGTTGCCAGATACATCACTAATGTAGGAAGGTCGATTCAGCAGCGAACAGGCTCCAGAACTCTTAATTTCTACCTGGCCAACCAAAGGTAACTAGCATTGTTTATATTTACTACGTTCATACCATATAACTATTTGAGTAGGCATTAAATATGTTATTCAATGAACATGGGCCAGACGCTTAGAGTCACACTATGGAGAGGTTTAGGTGATGTCTTGATTGAAAAAAAGACTAAGTATGTGGGGCAGTGTCTAGTCATTTTAACATCGGTGAATGCAAACATTATAACAGTAAGACCCTATCAACCTTAAGGTTTATGCAGATTGTACATGAATTACGCGTTAGTTAAAAAAGTGTGTTTTACCTTCCAGATAAGTTGTATCTGTCAAGCAGTTCATCCACTTTGATCTTTGATGATGCTGCCATCCCTGCACTCAAAGAGCTGGAGGGCGGAGAACAGGTAAGGATGATAGAGTTGCTTGCATCCTTCTGTCATAGTTTTACCCTGCTTACAATTAGTCTCACTCTGCGTTTCAGTGGTATGAAGCTGACCAAGGAAGTTATGCCAGTTGACTACTCTGAATTAAGGGAAGACACGCTTGAGAACCTGCTAATGTGGGCGCGCAATCGATGAAACGATGTATGATATTTTTACCCCGATCTATCATTGCTTCCCCATTATCCAGTTACATGTCATTTATAAAATCTTTCCCCGTACTGTTGCCTTCATTTGTCAGGTGAGGATCGACAATATCAGGACAAAAAAGGCTGGAACTACCCATCGTGTGGTGGTGAGAAGTGCAAGAAAGCAACCACCAAAAAGTTGGGGGGACGGTGGTGCGATTTCTACAACTAATCAGTGGAGTACCCAGTTTTAAGGCAATGTTTAGTTTTCCATATGCGTCATGTAAAATAAAATGCCAAGTAGGGTGTTGTTGACCTCACGTCTGCCAGGCTCGATTAGCATGTTCAGGCTTGAGCTCGGGGTTTCCGATGAGACGACACATGTGGTGGTTGTTATGTTTGGTGAGACTGCCTCTGAGTTAGTGAAGTGCTCGGCAGACTCGATTGCGCAGGGCGAAGAAGAGGTACATTTTTAACATTTAAGCCAGTCATAGCCACACTTTTTACACTCGCTTTCCTGTGCAGTCTTTAGATGACGACCTCAGCTTGCCGCTCGCGTTAACAAATGTCATAAGGAGTACTCACACTCTGGAATTGAAGTCCCACACGTACTATGATCATGGAACCTTTGAAAGTTTTACCTGTTAGAAGATACATTCGGCTGAGACGGCTAAGGAGAGTGCAGGTTCAAGCACTGTAGATGCAATTACTAATCCTCAAACCTCTTTGGGAAAGAGATTGTGCAAGCACCCATCCGTCTCAACTCCCTGGAAACCATCTGAAGAAAAGAAGAGTAGAAGGTTTGCCCAAAATCTAACAACTACAGCTACAAATAGTAAATAAGTATCCATCAGGGCCGTCTCGTGAATTTTGGTGGCTCTGTGCCAGTGTTGAAAGTAGGCCCTTATTAGCCATGAAAACTCTATACATGTATACAAATATCCACTAATAATACATGAACTAATGCAAGTATCCACAAGCATTAAAATAAAAATGCAAAAATGACTTCGTTTGACATGAATCAAGATACCAAATCAAAATTAACTAACTGAAACTTGAATCCCAAAAAGTGAAAACTCAATTAAAATTCAAGATGCTGGATTTTCTGGACCTAAATATAGAGAAATTACACAAAGTAACAAGAATAAATTTTTTATGTCATGAACAAAATAATCGATTTAATCCTCAATAACACAACCGAGCATTTCGCCTGTTAGGATTGATAAAAGTGACGATCTTATTGAGATAAATGTCTTATAATAAATAATGAAATATTATTGTGTAATAGGTTAGATAGATGGTAAACAGTCAAAGACTATAAGTCAAAGGGGCTAAATTGTAAATGTCTAGAAGACAAGGGCTTCATGGTTATTCATTATAAAAGGGTATAAATACCCCTCCACCACCTCATTTGTGAGGTGTGTCTTCTAGTGTCTCTAGGTGTTTCTTAATTTTATTCTAATCTTTTCTCTAATCCTCCTCCTCCCTCTTTCTCTCTCTACTTTCTCTCTCTAGATTATCACTATATTGCTTATTTGATCCTGAAATTCAGACATAACAAGTGGTATCAGAGCAGCACAGGCGATTTAGTGGTGTTTTGGAGAGCTTATTCAGATTGCTTATTCCAACAGCTTATTCCAGCAGCTTATTTCGAGCTTATTTGTGTGCTTATTTGCTAATCTCGGTTGTATCGAGATAGATTGCTTACGGTTTTATCGTAAGAATCTTGGAAAATTTAGTACGAAATTTGCTTATTTGTGCTTATTTTTGAAACTCAACACTTTGTATTTTTCAAATTTAGTAAAATTATGTTTTTAAGTCAAAACTCAGTAAAAAGTTTGTTACAACTAGTCAAAGTTTGTTATAACTGGTCAAACTCAGTAGATTTTCAGATCTCAGATTTGTATCTTTTTGTGCTTTCTTCAAAGATCTTATATCATCTAAAACACAAAAGATTTATCTTCACAGATCTTTAATCAAACTCAGTTTCATTCTCAGTAAAACCAAACTCGGAATCTATTGATAAGTGTTAAATTGTATACATAAAATACCCAGGATTTCGCCAATAAAAGCTAAAAATATGCCAAAAGATGGAAATATGTGTGCTTTTGTGTCTCAATGTGCAGGAAAGGATATCAAAGTCAAAAAGAGCAAAAACGAGCAAAAAAACCGATAAGAAATGAAGAGACAAGTACAAGAGAAATATTTGAAGCCAATATCGAAAGCCGGATCAAGACCGTGGTCGAGAAAAGTCAAGAAAGTAAAGAAAAGGACAAAGGAAAAGTGAAATGACCATTATACCCTTTGAAGAGGATGCAAAATTACTAAAATACCCTTTGGGCCCTTCTACACCATTCGGATCACAAAAGCCCAACAATGAGCCCAAATTCAAAGCCCATTTCCTGTTGTAAGAACTACAAGGGCCAGAATTGTCAATTATAAAACTCATTTATACACTACACTTTGAATGGAGAAACAGAGGGACTACTTGTGCAATTAAGCCAAACTTTCAAAAACACAAACGCGGTATAGTTTTCCCCTAACCGTTTGTAACCACTTTTCCCGCCAAAACCCGAACAAACCCAAATTCCCTTTCTCCTTTTCCCGCTTCTCCCAACTTTACTCCACCAATCAAAGCTCTTTTCCACGTCATTTTGTACACTTGGCAGTTTCTCATTGGTTCAAACACGTGGCAAATAAGATCAAACGACTATAATTTCTTCAAATTGAATCCCACGGCTAAGAAAGAATGAAGCTTCATCCTCTTCTCTTCTTCTCCAAGCTCCTATAAATAGACAAGTTAGGACAACTGTTAAGGAGTTCCAATTTTTAGTTTTGTAGTAGTTAATTTTCAAATTTACAGTTTTAAGCTTTACTATTCACATTTTGTAAACAATTTCGTTTAAAGCATTACATTACTTGTACTCTACCTATTCTCACTTGTACCTTCAGTTTATAAGAAATAAAAATCAATATTGTTCTTAATGTTTCTTAAATCTCATGTAATAAGTCGATTTTATATAATAAGCTCTTAATAAGCTCATTGAAGCTTATACAAAGTGACAAGTTCATTTTTAAGTCAAAGATAGTTTAAAAGTCAATCAAGGTACTTAATTTGTTCATTCAAATCAAATGTGATGATTTCTTGAGTTAATTCATTCAAATTGGAAGCTTTTGGAAGAATAAGCTCAAAGAAGCTTATTGAGATAAGTACTCTTGGTCTAGAGGCTAGGAGCCATTAGGAACTTTGAATTTAAAGGTCATTCACTCAGAAAGAGTGGCCTAGTGTCTGAGATTACATAAATTTCAGGTTTCACCTTCTATATTTCATTTTAGCATTTGAAGCTTAATTCAGTAGCTTATTTCATTGACTTTTTGTGTGCTTAAACTTGTTTAATATTGTTTAGTTAGCTTAGTGATTCAAATGCCTTAAGCTGTTGTAGCTAGAATTCATTGAGATTTCAAGTTTTAGATTCTGTCATCTAGGAGGATAAGCTTAGCTGAGGAAGTATTACTTTTTGAAACATAAGCTTTAGTTTTTAGTGCTAAAATAGCTTAATTAGTTGAGTTCAAGTTAGAGTAGATAAAAGGTTTTAGCAGATTTAGTTTTAAAAATAGATTTTAAATGAAATTTAGTTGGGACAGTTATTCTTAAGTAGTGTTTGGGATAAGGTGATTTTGACCTTAAAAGTCAACAAGAGATTGTCAAAATACTCTACATAGTTTAGATTTTCAGAGTTATCAAGTTTTAAAGAGGATTTGAAAGTTAGTTTGTAGAATTTCAAGATTTAGAGCTTAAAAAGCTATCTCTAGCACCAGGACAGTTTTAAAGTGTTAAGTAGTTTTAGATTTAAGAGTTTCATAGCATTCTAGTGTTCAAGTTTGGTTAATATAGGTTTAGTAACATTTAGTGAGTTAGTTTAAGAGTCTTGAGTTTAGAGCTTTGGCCTGCATTTGAGTTTTGTGTCAAGTACATCAGCATAAGCAGTATTAACTCAGTTAATACTGCTGTTGCTCATCAATTTTTAAGCTGTCTTATAGCACTTGAAATTAGGAGATAGAACTTAGTTTTAGGAACCTTAATAGTACTCTATTAGCTCTACATAGGTCATCTTTTAAGTTTCATTTTTAAGCTTTAAGTCTAGTCTTAATTTTCTTGCAAAAGAGGTATAGCAGCAGCTAAGATTTCTAGCTTATTTCTTTTAGATTCCTAATTTCTAGTTGTTCATTTCAAAATCCTTTTATCTAGGTTTACTCTATATTCATATTAGTGCTTATTTCCAAAATTTCAGTTTCTAGGATTTAGTTTTAAGCTAGTTAGCTTATTAGGACTTGCTTAATATCAGTGATTAAGCTGAACCTTAGTTTTTTAAGATCAAATTCCTTGTTAATCTAGTTTTCATATAGCTTATTTCTTTTTAGACATCCCTAGTACACATTATAAGCTTTATTTAGCTTCTTTTGGTTTTCATTTTCATTAAGTAATAAGCTAGATATAAGCAAAAGATTAGAAAAGTTAGAATTTCAAACAAACACCTTAGTTTCTGTAATGCAGTTTAAAAAGTTAAATTTTTAGCTTATCTAGTTGATAAAAGTTCAAAGAGCTTTTGTTAAAGTTGTAGAATTAAAGCTCAGGAACAACTTTGCTGTTTTAAGTTTTTGCTTATTTTCACTTTTGTAATAAGCTCAAAATTGTTTAAGTCGTAGGGTTTGTTTGGTACTTTTACAATAGTTAAAGGTTGTCTGTTTTCATTATAGTGTAAATTCTAGTTTCTTTTCCCGCCTACCTTTTACTTTCATTCTTTGCACTTTCTACCCTGTTCTTTTAGTTTAATAAAATAGGATTAATATTTTTAATATTAGGTTTAATTAAATTAAGGTTTAGGTTTTAATTAGCGAAATTAGGGTTCAATTGCTTAGTAAAAATTGGGCATTTTCACACCATTAAATTTCTACACATTTTTAGTAGTTAAAAACCATTTTTCTTTATTTTTCCAATTGAATTTGTATTTTCTAGAAATTAAAATAGGTTTTAGGTAATTTCTTTTTCTTAAGAAAATCATAAAAAATAGAAAAATAGTTGGAAAATTTTAATTCTTTTTGTAATAATTTTCTTTTTCATTCTAGTATTTTTGAAAAATAAA
>BQNB010054454.1:0-38297 GCA_026074375.1 Tanacetum coccineum
GGACAAATGTTATATTAATTTCAAGGAAATCAACGAGATTATTTTTCAAACGACACATTTAGAGGCCGTTCTCTTGTATCTTGTGCATATGGACTATGAAGTAGCACCCCAAGTGGTATTCCGCTGCGTTGATATTTTTAGGGGTGTTACAGTGTATGCAATGCAAGATTTTGAACAAACACCAGTTGTTGATTTTACAAATAATGAGATAACAAGTGATAGCAATATTATTACGTATTCTCAGTATTTGCAAGAAACACAACAGGCAGCTGTTCAAGATACTAATTTGTAGGCACAACAAGTTTTAATGATTTTATCTATGATTGAACAAATGTCGGAACAAATGATTAATTATGTAAATAATTGGGAAAAGGCTAATAAGGAAAAGAATAATGAATTTGTAACCATTGAGCTTGAGAGATATAAAGAACGAGTCAAACTTTTGAACAACGTCTTAATATCGATTTAAGTAGTCGTGAAAAATGATTGATTCTCAAATGGATGATATGATTAAGGAAAAGCTTGCACTTAAATAGAAAATTGACTCACTTGAACAAAATCTTTCTAATCAAATCAAAGAAAGGAATCTTTAATGCAAACATTTACTGTTTTCAAAAATGAATCCAAAGAAAAGGAAAGTAAATACATGGAAAATGAAATTGATTTGGTAAAGAAGATAAAAGAACTTGATAATATTGTTTACAAAGTGGGTCAACAAACAGTGCACATGTTAACAAAGCCACAAGTTTTTTTATGATAATGCTCACAAACAAGCTCTAGGTTATCAAAATCCGTTTTATCTCAAGACAGCTCAACGGATTAAGCCAACCTTGTATGACGGTAGCATTATATCTAGTAAACATGTTTTTATGTCTGTGATTGATGATGATGAGACATTGATTTTAGAAGAAGTAAGTCGATCAAACATGCTTGCAAAACAAAACGATCTAATTTTCAAAGAAAAGAAAGTTAATACTACTCCAATTAATTATGTTGAGTTAATAAAAATTGTCTGAAGATTTTGGTAAACGTTTTGTTCCACAACAAGAATTGTCGGCTAAACAAGCTTTCTGGTTTCATATGTCAAACCCTTCCACTGAATCTTCTGACGCATCACCTGTCAAAGTGGAAGTTCCCAGTGAACTTCCTAAGGTAAGTTTGGTGAATGAAAGCCTTAAAAAGATTAAATTACACCTTGCCAAGTTTAACTCTGTGGTGAAGATAAGGACTACACCTGATGCTCTTACAGAAGGTGAATGGGGGTTTGAACATACTAAAACTGTTTTTATCAATGAAATTATTCCATTTTTAAAGTCTTTAAAAGACATTTTTAATGTGTTTGATAAGGATATTCTAAATGAAATAACGAAAGTACAAATAGTTTTTAACCAAATGGAAGCTGTTGTTCAACAGTGTTCAGTAGACAAACAATGTTTTGAAATCGTTAAGAAAGAACTCTTTCTGGAAAATGATCGACTCTTACAAAAAATCATGTCTCAAGATGTTCTTCTTTCAGTTATGAATACTATTTCTCTGAATGGTGAATCTGTGAATGTGGAAATGCAAAGAAGTGAATCATGTGATAAGTGTTTCAATCTTGATGCCGAGCTTTCGAAAATACAAAATGCATATAATGATCTTTTGAAAAGTTACTCTTAACTTGAAAAACATTGTATTTCTCTTGAATTGTCAATACAACTTAATCAAGAAATTTTTCAAAAGGATAAATCTTGCGATAATCAAAATGCTCTTGAAATTCTAGAATATTTTAAAAATAACGATTTGAAAGCTCAGCTACAAGACAAAGACACTACCATTTGTAAGTTGAAGGAAATTATCAAATCTATGAGAGAAAATAACAAGGAAGAGAAAGTCAACCATGATAGAAGTGAACTTGAGACCATAAATGAGGAACTAGAAAATAGTGTGGCAAAATTGCTTTTTGAAAACGAGCGTCTTTATAAAGAAATTAATCATGTGAAATAGGTTTTCAAAGATTAGTTTGATTCAATAAAAAAGACACGTGTTCGTACTAAAGAACATAGTGACTCTTTAATTGCTAAACTAAACTTAAAATCTGTTGAAAATGAGGATTTAAAAGCTCAAATTCAAGACAAGGTTTTTGTGATTACATCATTGAAAAACGATTTACGAAAACTAAAAGGGAAAGAAATTGTTGAAAATGTTGCAAAAACACCCACTGCCACCACTATTTCTCCAGGCATGTTTCAGCTCGATTTAGAACCCATTTCTCTCAAGCTCAAGAACAATATGGATGCCCATGAGAATTATATTAAGAAGACTACCGAATACACTAACACTATACGTGGGATTGTAGAACGCGCTAGACAACAGACTCCTAGTGAACTACTCTTAGACTTTGCTTGCCGGTTTAAAAAACATGTTTAGGAATTGTTAGTCTATGTTTCTAAGACATCCCCATGTTCTTTAAAACTTAGTGAGAAATTGGTTGCTATCACACCTATGAACAAAGCTAAGAAAGTTAGGTTTTCTTAACCTCTTACATCCTCAAGCAACACTCATAAACAGGTAGAGTCATCTACAACATCTGATTCTAATATACTTGTGTTGCCTTCTATAGGATTGAAGCGTTCTACTAGTGATAGCAGATCAAAGCCTACAGGCAATAAAAAGAATGATAGGATCTTGCCACCACAAAGTAGTAACATGAAGAATAAAGTAAAAGCCTAACATAGGACAGTCAATTTAAATTCGAATAAAAAGAATCGTGTTATTGAACCTATTCGTGATCCAGATGTTAAGCATTCACTATTAAATGCGAATTCAGAATTAATTTGTGCTACTTGTAATCAGTGTATGTTTGATGCTATCCATGATATGCGTGTTCTTGATTTTGTTAAAAATGTGAACGGCCGTTCTAAATCTGCTAAGAAACATAAAAAACAAAATATTTGGAAACCTACAGGTCACGTATTCACTAAAGTAGGATTTAAGTGGAAACCAACAGGAAGAACTTTCACTTTAGTTAGTAATTCGTGCCCTTTAACTAGGATCACTCTCACTAAAGTTGTGCCCATTAAGGAATCCACTTCTAATTCAGTTGAAACACAAAAACCAAAGCTTAAAGTCTATAGCAGGAGACCTAAACATGTAAAAAATGTAGGTTCAAGTAAAAAAGAAAAGATTCTAGAATCTAAGAATGCTAACACTCGAAACCCAATTATACTTGGGGATCCAATGCTACAGATATTCCATTGTCTTCTTTTTCTTGTTAATGACAGGTTGTCCATATTATTCTCTAGTATCTGGACTTCGGATGTTCAAAACATATGACAGGGAATCACTCTTAGCTTATGAACTTCGTTAGTAAATTTCTGGGAAGAGTTAGATTCAAGAATGACTAAATTGCAAAGATAATGGGGTATGGTGACATCAGCTGGGAAACATAATTATCTCAAGGGTATACTATGTTGAGGGGCTTGGACATAACTTGTTTTCTGTTGGACAATGGCCAAAGCGGATCTTGAAGTTGACTTTTTCGAAGAAAAAACACATTACTTTATTTGAAATTTCGAGGTGTTGATCTAATTTCAAGGATCCAGTACACAAAATTTGTTACTTTATTTCTCTATGACATGCTAAAAGACTTCACCGATCTGTTTTTAATCTAAGGAATTCAAAGAATAAGAGCTGGTTGTGGGCACCATCGCTTATTGTCATCTAAACTTTGACATTCAACAAGCTAGCCAAAGTAGGTATTCGCTCGAGACATTTCCCTCGATGCCTTAAATTTCAGAAAGGATCGTCTGTGTTCGCACTGTGCATTAGGTAAAAGCAAAGGAAATCCTCAAGCTTATTCTAACCAAATGTTGAGGACACTCCTTTTAACCAAGGAGGAAACTATATCTTCTACATATGGATCTTTATGGCCAGATGCGTGTGGGGAGCATTAATGGGAAAAAGTATATCTTGGTGATTGTTGATGATTACTCATGATTTACTTGGGTTAAATTTTTGAAAACAAAGTGTTAGGAATACGAAAGCATCAGTCACTTCCATAAATATCGTTAGATAACTCGTTAACTAATATTTGGAAACTAAATAGGCTAGCTTAGGAAAAGCCCATGGAAAGCCCATGGACAAAGCCCATGGCAGGCCTAGGATAAGCATATGTAAACTCTTTCCATGCTATAGAAAAGGTGTTGGTTGTTCATTTCATTTCACATAGTAATCTAACATTTTCTTTCTTTTCTTTCTCTCTCTAAGTGTTCATCAAAAACCTACTCCTATTTCTGATCTCTAACACTAGATTGAATCCAGACTTGTGTGTGTTAAGATATTTACACAAAGTTGAAGCTCCTATCTGCTATCAGCAATTTATCAAAAATTATTTCTAAGTTCAATTGAATGCAAAAGCCCCATTATGTTAGAAAAGTTATGGAAAACTGAAATGTGTCAAGTAGACTCTTCATGAATTTTATGAATTGTTCGGCATCTTGCATCAAACATCTATTGCTCGCACTCCTCAACAAACGGCGTTGTCGAAAGACGAAATCAGAATCTAGTGGAAGCTTCATCGAACATGTTGAATTTTTAATAGCTCTATTATTTCTGTTGGCCGAAAGCCAATTCCTTCAGCTTGTATTACACAAAATCGCTTCCCTATTCCGTCCTTCGCTACAACAAAACGCCATATGAGCTTGCTGCATGACAAGAAGGCCAAAATTTATCTATCTTAGTTTGTCTTTGGTTCACTCTGTTATTCGGCCAATGATAGTTAGGATTTGGGTAAGCTAGAATCAAAGGCCGATATTGGTATTTTTGTTGGTTACGCGACTGCAAAGAAAGGTTTCAGAATCTTATACATAAGAATCCAAAAAAAATACATAGAAACTATTCATGATATCGTTCATTGAGCTGACATCAATGGGGTTCTGAAACAATTTCACGTTCATGGACCCGGGCTTCAGTTGAACTCCTGAAACTTCCAGTTAAGGAAACTTAGGTTTACCACAACAACAAATGTTTATACACAACCCTCTGTACTCACACATAACAAAATCATGTTATTGGGATCGCTTGTTTCAACCAATGTTCGATGAATACTTCCATCCTCCACCATGTGCCACTTCTCTAGTTCTAGAAGTTGTTGTGCCAAGAGCTGTTGATTTAGCCGATTCACCTGTATCTATGTCAAATTGACCAAGGTGACACAATCAACAAGTATTTCCATCTAAACACAAGAACAAGACCATTCTCTAAATTTATCTTAGTTTTGAAGAATCTCTAATACACCATTGTTTCATGATGATCCCACTTATGTATTCTCTTATATGAAGACTCGACTTCTCAAGGATCATCAATTATAATATGAGACAATCCCACATCCTACTTGAAACTTTATAGTAGATGGACTAAGGATATCCTATAGGCAAATGTGATCGAGATCATTCTTCCCTATGCTCCATGAGAAACATTCAACTAATGCCATGTGGTGTTACTTTGACATCTTCCTAACTTTTGTAGAACCAAAGAACTTCAAACAAGAAATGACTGAACCATCATGGATCGATGATATGCAAGAAGATATTCATGAATTTGAAAGACTAGAAGTTTGGGAATTAGTGTCGTGTCCAGATAAAGTCATGTTGATCAAACTAAAGTGAATTTACAAGGTCAAGACAGAAGAATTTGGCGGGGCACATAAAAACAAGGCTAGATTAGTTGCTCAAGGATTTAGGCAAGAGGAAGGTATCGATTTTGAGGAATCATTTGCACCGGTTGCAAGAATAGAGGCCATCCGTATCTTCATAGTAAATGCTGCCAACAAGAATATGACGATCTTCCAAATGGACGTCAAAACGGCTTTCTTAAATGGCGAGCTCAAAGACGAGGTCTACGTTTCTCAACCAGAAGGATTTGTTGATCAGTCAACCATCAATGTGTAAAAGTCAAAAAGGAACTTTACGGTCTAAATCAACCACTACATGCATGGTACGATCAGCTGTCCAGTTTTCTAATTTCACACATTTCTCAAAGGTGCAGTCGAATCAACACCTCTTCACAAGAAATGCATTGAAATGACTTATTACTAGAGCAATATTACGTTCACTGATATAATATTTGCATCTACTAATACTACTATGTGTGATAAAGGAGTTTGCTAATCTGATGACTACTAAGTTCAAGATGTCGATTGATGGGGCAAATGTCATTCTTTTTAGGATTACAAATTTCTTAAAGTCCTAGAGGCATCTTCCTAAACCAATCAAAATATACTTCTAAAATAATTAAAAAATATGGTTTGCTAACTAGTGATTCTGTAGACACACCTATGGTTGAAAAGAGTAAACTAGATGAAGATATACAAGGGACACCAGTTGATGCTACACTTTACCGTGGCATGATTGAATCCCTCATGTATCTGACATCCAGTAGACCTGAACTTATTTATGCAGTCCGTTGGGAATTATATTGAGTTGATGTGACAAAACTAAAGACAAGGGACTAAATCGTACAAGTGATATTCTACAAGCTGGTGAAAGAACTTGATAGAAGATAATATCAAAAGAATAAAAGATTTAGTTTGTCTAGTAGTTATCTTCTTTAATAAGTCTTGTAAACCCTCTATATAAAGGGTATTAGCATATTAGGTTTTATACATCAGTAATTTACAATGTAAACCTAAAGGTGTGTGTGTGTTCTAGGCATCAAGTCTTTGTTAAGACGCCTAGGTTTAGAAGTTAGTTAGTAGATTAGTAAGTCTTATGTATCATGATCAAATACAATGAAGACTTAACGTTCAATAGTAAAACCTTATGTTGTAACTTTGATTATGTTCTTATTATTCCGCTGTGCATTCTATATCATTGTTACTATATCCTAGATGAGCTAGATCATGGTTTAACAAGTGGTATTAGAGCGGGTTTCTCTTGATATCTAGGATCAAAAGGTTTTGATGTGACGTGTTGCTTGTTTATGAAGGCCACAAGATCTGATGTGTTGACATTAGGGTTTTCCAGCAAACCCTAATTCTGAAAAAGATTTGGTTCGATCATATATGTCTCTACTTGATTTGATTTTTGTTCATAAGCTGTTTATTGCATCTGGTAATAATGATTAGTATTGATCCGGGATCGATCGTCATTATTATTATTACTGGCTATGGTGAGTTGATCCAGGATCAATGATGGACCCTAGCTGAGATACAATAAGTATGTCTTGTTGGCACTATTTCAGAAAGAGAAGAGATTTTGTGTGTTTGGATTATGGAGTGTTCACAAGTAGCAGGTCTTTTGTAGATTTATGGTTATCAGCATGTAGCAGCATGTTTGAAGATTGATAGCAACCAGGAGATCACAAAACCCTAATTTGCAGCAGCAAAAGATGCGAGAAAAGTGGTTTATTTTACTGTTTGTGCTTAACGTGTTTATGGGTTGATGATTTCTGATGTGTGTCTGATCACGAGGGTTTTATAATGAAGACGACTGCCATGAAAGTCCATGTGTGACCTGATATTTAATCCGTCTGCTTTATTGTTACTGTTAGATATAACGTTGATGATTGATGTTGATAAGGAACAGCCATAATAAAGGTGGAGTCAAAGAGATCTTTTATAAAGAATGAAAAGATTCGGTTATAATGAGAAGATTGGAGAGAGATAGTAGAATGTCATGTGAAAGGTAGCAACTATGGGGGCCATACATAGTATTTGCCAATGGAATGTTTCTGCTGCCTTCAATATATTAACATTGGCTGTCATGAGTTAGTACCGTTGGTATTGACAGTTAGTACTGACCGTATTAACTTAGTACCGCTCTCTTTATTTTTGGTACTACTTGTTTTGTATTACTACTGCTATTTGGAAAAGATCAAATGAATATGGGTACAAGTTGTACAAGGAACATATAGGGTCCAGAGTTGGTACTACAAGAATATGGAAAGCAACAATAGGTGTGTCACTATGGGGTTAATATTGTTCGTGTCATGGTGGTACTACTTGAATACGCCAAAGTGAATCAATGATAGTATTAACACTGCTATGCAACATCAGTAGGTATAAAGTTTATGCAAGCCTTAATAAATTAATGCAAAAGAGCAACTTGGTAAGTGACAGAATAGTGACAAAATTAAATGTCACTAATGGCTTGGGAGGAAGGAGAATGGTGTTTTGTAACGATTTTGAAACGGATAAAGTGTTGCTAATTAACAGTTTGGTTAATACCGCTCGTGTTGCTCAGTTTGTACCGTTAGTACTATCTGATATCGCTAGTTCATACCGCTAGCCTTATCCGATATCGGATGTCACACACTTTTTGGGTTATTGGACGCATTTGGGTCTCGAACGATGATAAAGTTTATGGTTTGTTTTGAAGAATATTATGAATACATTTGATGCAATGGTTTTTTAATCAATTATGTGACAAGGGTAACCTTTTTGTTATGTACAAACAAGGATTGCAAGTAGATCGCCGGCTGAGGCTACAGTCACATAAGAGAGGATGATGTTATTGCACTTAGATGATTTTCATTAATAATTGCTATTTGAAGCCAACTGATTTCGAGATTCAAGAGATGGTTAGCATACTTTCAGGGGAATCTTAATGTTCTAAATGTTTAACCATTTACATGATACTTGTATGCTTCAAGGTTGCTTACATTTACTAGTTCCCTATTGATGTGAAAAGGGGAAGAAGTGATAACTTAAGGGGAAGATTGTTGGGAATTATATTGAGTTGATGTGACAAAACTAAAGACAAGGGACTAAATCGTACAAAGTGATATTCTACAAGCTGGTGGAAGAACTTGATAGAAGATAATATCAAAAGAATAGAAGATTTAGTTTGTCTAGTAGTTATCTTCTTTAATAAGTCTTGTAAACCCTATATATAAAGGGTATTAGCATATTAGGTTTTACACATTAGTAATTCACAATGTAAACCTAAAGGTGTGTGTGTGTTCTAGGCAACAAGTCTTTGTTAAGACGTCTAGGTTTAGAAGTTAGTTAGTAGATTAGTAAGTCTTATGTATCCTGATCAAATACAATGAAGACTTAACGTTCAATAGTAAAACCTTGTGTTGTAACTTTGATTATGTTCTTATTATTCCGCTGTGCATTCTATGTCATTGTTACTATATCCTAGATGAACTAGATCTTGGTTTATAATGATGGATCTAAACCTTTAAGTGATGATGGAAAGAAGGTTGATGAAGATCCAAGAAAAGAAAGTGAATGTAATGATTAAGAGAAGGAAGATAATATTAACAACACCAACAATGTTAATGCTACTGGCACAAATGAGGTTAATGATGTTAGTGGAAAAACATGCATTGGACTTCCATTTGATCTAAATATGCATGCTTTGAAAGATTATAGCATATTTGACTTCTCAAGAGATGATGAAGATGATGGTTCAGTGGCTGACATGAACAATTTGGATACAATAATCCAAGTCAGTCCTATTCTAACTATAAGAATTCATAAAGATCATCCTTTTGATCAAGTGATTGGAGATTTGCAATCAGCTACACAAACAAGAAAGATGTCAAAGAATTTGGAGGGGAATGGGTTTTGATAGTACTATTTCACAAAGATAAAAACCCATAAAGACCTTCAAAACTGCTTGTTTGCTTTCTTTTTATCACAGGAAGAACCCAAAAAGGTAATTCATGCATTGAAGGATCCAAGCCGGATAGATGCTATGCAGGAAGAGCTTCTACAATTCAAGTTACAAGAAGTTTGGACTTTAGTGGATTTACCAAATGGAAAAAGGGCTATAGGCTCTAAATGGGTTTTCAAGAACAAAAAGGATGAAAGGGGAATTGTGATAAGAAATAAAGCAAGATTGGTTACTCATACATACAAGAAGAAGGGATTGACTATGATGAAGTCTTTGCCCCTGTTGCAAGAATTAAAGCAATTAGGCTATTTTTAGCTTATGCTTCATTTAAAGATTTTGTGGTGTATCAAATGGATGTAAAAAGTGCTTTTCTCTATGGGAAGATTGAAAAAGAGGTGTATGTATGTCAACCACCAGGATTTGAAGATCCAGACTTTCTTGATAGAGTATACAAGGTTGAAAAAGCACTGTATGGACTACATCAAGCTCCTAGAGCTTGGTATGAAACCTTGTCAACATATATGTTGGACAATGGGTTTCAAAGAGGGAAAATTGACAAGACCTTATTCATCAAAAGGTACAAAGGTGATATTTTGCTGGTCTAAGTTTATGTGGATGATATCATCTTTGGTTCAACAAAGATGGAGCTATGCATTGCATTTGAGAAGTTGATGCATGAGAAATTTCAGATGAGTTCTATGGGAGAACTTACATTCTTCTTGGGATTACAAGTAAAGCAGAAGAAGGATGGCATATTTATTAGTCAAGATAAATATGTTGATGAAATTTTAAAGAAATTTGGGTTTACAGAAGTCAAGACTACAAGCACACCAATGGAAACTCAAAAGCCTCTACTCAAGGATGAAGATGGTGAAGAAGTGGATGTTCATATGTATAGGTCAATGATTGGTTCATTGATGTATCTTACATCTTCAAGACCTAACATCATGTTTGCAGTGTGTGCCTGTGCTAGATACCAAGTCAATCCAAAGGTTTCACATCTTCATGCTGTGAAAAGGATTTTTAGGTACTTAAAAGGTCAACCAAAATTAGGCCTTTGGTATCCAAAAGATTCTCCTTTTGATTTGGTAGCATACACTGATAGTGATTATGCTGGAGCAAGCTTGGATAGGAAGTCTACAACAGGAGGTTGTCAATTCCTTGGATGTAGATTAATATCATGGCAGTGCAAGAAACAGACAGTGGTTGCAAATTCCACAACAGAAGCTGAGTATGTGGCTGCTTCAAGTTGTTGTGGACAAGTGCTTTGGATTCAGAATCAACTACTTGATTATGGGTACAATTTTATGCATACCAAGATCTTTATTGACAATAACAGTACTATTTGCATAATTAAAAATCCTGTTTTTCATTAGAGATCAGACATCATTTTATTAGAGATTGCAATGAAAAGAAATTGATTCAAATGGTCAAAATCCATACTGACAAGAATGTTGCAGATTTGCTTACAAAAGCTTTTGATGTAAGTAGATTTCAATATTTGATTGTTAGTATTAGAATGATGAATCTTTAAAGTCTTTTATCTCTTTATGTTTTTGTAAAGTTTTGTATGAATTAGTACTGTTATTCATGTCATTAAAAGTTTATGCTGTTAAGTATAATTAGTACTGCTGGTTATACTTAATACTGCTGAGTTTCTACTATTAGTTATACTTAATACTGTTAGGTATAATTAATATTGTGATAATTGTGAAAATTGCTATGGCTTGTGTTTTCTTGGTTTTTGGACTAACATTTTGTAGGAAAAGCAAAGAAAAGAGTTAAATTAATGATGAAAAAGCTGCTTAGAATGGAATTGGAGTTAATACTGGTGACTCAAAGTTAATGCTGCTAGGCATAACTTACTACTGCTAGGTTACTACTGCTGGGTGAAAGTTAATGCTGTTGAGGGTATTTTCCATAAATACTTTGATTAAGGGTTTCACCAACACACAGGATACTTATGAGACACCAACACACAGGAAAAAGGTTTTCTCTAATATGGTAAGGAAAAGTAAAATTTTTTCAAGAAAAGTTATTCCACTTTTTGACTCCATGTTGGTGCAAAACCAAGCACCTGAGGGTGAAGGTTCAGCAATACCCCCTGAACCCCAACCCACACCCTCTACCTTATAACCAAATGTTTCAGAACCTCAAACTGAATCACTTCAAACTGAAACACCTCCAACAGTTTCCCATGCACTTCAAACTGAAGCTCACATTAAGCAAATACTCCCATCTCCATCTACATATCAAAGAAAACAAAGAAAGACTAAAAAACATAGGAGAGCCAAAAAGGTCACTGAGTTACCTCAGACTAGTGTGCCTCTAGACCCTTTAAATCTTAGCTTTCTAGATAAGATTGTCTTTGTAGATAGAGCATTTGAATGGGATTGAGGTTACCGTTCCAACCCGTTTTGACCTGCATGTTTACGTTAGTGATAAACAGAGAAAATTTAATTGAAAATCAATCGACGTGTCACTCGTTAAAGTGTTTTTTTGTAACACATCGAGAGTGTGTATGTTTTTATATCAAAATTCACAACCGCAATTCATTACTAGACCAAAACGATATCCAGTTTGTCACAAGTTGATTACATATAGAAATCACGCAAGTCACCTACCGCAGTGCTGATTGATGATGACACTGTAAGGAGTTCCATTCGTCATTGTAATACTAAAGAGTATCACTTCTGAAATGTTCTGGCAAATATCACAATGATATTGCTAGGACTCTGATAACAGCTTGTGAACCTGATTATGTTCAACAAGTGTTTTGAAATGGAATTGTCCAAACGATGATTAGATATATCTCTTTGGCCTAGACACGATTAGTGCATTTTGGTTTTAGTACTCGGAGCTGGAAAGGCCCCCGATATGTGCCACCTATTCAATATCAACAATCTCGAAGTGAGATGTCAATAGATAACGTTTGTATCTCCGTGACAAATGAGACAAGTTTCTGTTGATAGAAACCCGAATGGCGGGAAGGTTTGCATGCATCAACTGGGCCATGAATGTCCGTTTTCAATGTCAAGCAATCACTTGTGATTCTCACAGCATAAGTATTCGACACCGGTTATCCTCCTTAAGTTGTGTGGAGTTGCTTTATTCTTAACCCTTTATCACATCATTTTCTTTTTTCATATCTCAACGCCTTTCAAATGCTTACCAGACTTCATTAAAAACTAACACCTAAGTTGTAGATTGTATTCCAAGTGTTAACTCAATCTAGTCGGGCTTATTTTCCCATATTCATTATCTCCAATTATACCTAACGACTTCTATTCTAACTTTGGGATATGCCTTTGGGTAGATCCTCCGTTCTGGTTGGTGGATCATAGGATTGATTCGTTAAAACCTATACCACCTTATGACTTCAGAAATCGTCGTGGAAATTAAGAATGTTGTTGGGTATTAGATCGAACATAAAACCCCTTTTCTTACTGTTGTTCAGCACATTGATCGATTTAGATCATATTTTAAATACATTTTCTCCCCTTAATTTTAAATAATAACCACTTAGTTTTTGAAATACCTTTGATTAAAATATAGTCATGAAAAAACTATGTGAGAAAATATAGTTAGCATGAATGGTTTGGGAACATTTTGATAATGTATTTGAATACATAAAATGGACGTTGATGATGTATCCAAGTACATAAAACTTGTTTTTTCGAAAAAACACCCCCTCAAAAATAAAGACCAATTGAGAAATTGTTGTTTATTGAAAACATAGTGATGTGGAGTGTTGAACACACAATTTTAAAAAGATTATTAATTGACATCGTAGAATATCTTTGAAAAATTATGTTCAGACGTTTTGAAAAAAAGGCGTGGTTGTTGGGGTGTTGTTGGGGTGGGGGAGGGGGTTTGCCAGATGTAAGAGGACTTCTCTCTAACGGTAAGGATAAGCGCACTGAAACGTACACTTTCCCCTTGTTCATAGAGCTAAAAACAAAGAATGTCTTGTAAGCAACAGCTCAGACCGCGAAAACGTTAATTTTCTCGTTTTAGGATATTTATAACCTTCCTTTATTTGAAAGTCCGGGTGTATGTATTGATATTTGCACATAAGCCATCTAGAAAATTAGAATAATTGACATTGTTTTTGAAACTATTTTCAACTCTCGCTCGAAACTTCATTTATCACACACCGTGTCAATGTTAAAACGACATTTCTAAGCACGTAATTATGTATCGATCCACAATAGACATGTTCGAAAGAAATCTTTTTTGGAAATTTCTAATTTCTAAATTTGTATATATTTCCCTGATTGTCCTCAGCATTGCTATATTGATGGTGGAATATTAATTCCAACTTTTTCTGTCGTGATGAAGCTGTCTTGTTTAGGTCTTAAGGAATCAACTTAATCGACATTTCTAAGCACGTAAATGTTATCGATTCCAAGAGACATGTCGAGAAGAATATTTTTTGGAAATTTTCTGTGATCAGAAGTCATTTGATGAAGAACGAGGCCTGAACTGATGTGAACAGACGTCATTTGTCGTGGAGGAGTGAGGCCTAAAGTGTTGTGAAGAGACGTCATTTCCATGAAGACCGAGGCTTGATCTGTTGCGATCAAACGTCTTTTAAACATTGAGGAACGGGGCCTGAAGTGTTATTTTCAGCAGACGCCATCTGACATTGACGACCGAGGCTTGAACTACTGTGTTTAAACGTCATTTGAATCATTTCATCTTTTATGAAACCATTCTGGCATTGGTTTCTTAGATATCAAAAATTTCAGCAACCACACTTTGAGATTTTCCTGCTTTTCATTGTATAGTGCATCTACAGTTATGTCAATTCGTTGTTGTTTTTTACCATTGAATGACGTACCTGCACTTAAACCCAGAGTTTGTTTGCATGCATGAATATGAGGGATATCTACTATTAAACCATGCGCAGGTTCACTGTCAACCTTGCCCGTGCAAGAGTTGAATAACTTTCCTGTGGGAATCCACCTAAGACGAACATTACTAAAGATTCTACCCGTTGGTTTCCACCTAAGACAAGATCTAGGATTCATTGTTTTCTCAGGGACAGTGGTAGGCTTTTTGTTTGAGAACCTATGTCCTGTTGGGATCTGTCTTTCTGGTTTCTTAGATGCACTTGACTATTTTACGGGCATATATCTCTTTGTTGTCTTATGGGATTTTGCATCCTTATTCTGTACAGAGGCACGAGGATTTAACCTTGAGAGGTATTCTGACTACGACGACATTCAGCAATGATTTTGCACTGTAAAGGACTTTTTGCTTGTAGGACATTGCCACGTCTCATTGCACTTTAGAAAGGATTTTTTTCTATGTTCTTCCTAACCGTGGAACATCTTTGTTTGAACCCGACTACTCATTGATGTTGCCAATTCCTAGGTTTTGGTTTTGCAACCATTAGCAGTGTTGGGTAATTTGCAGATCAATCATACTAGGTTTTCCATTCACATCTTTGTCTTTTGAATGTTGTGCACTTTTCTTAGCAATTCTTACGGTTAGTTGTTATGAAATCATATCATTTGAGCCTGCTTTTTCCTTGGTCGACTGATGTCGAAAAATGCTCTTGGGCAATTCCTAGTGGGGCCAGGTGCAATCACATTGGTGTTTTCAAAGCTTTTTGTTTTCTTTATCTGAGGCAAATTCTGTTGAGTGAATTGTTTAATCAAAACCATCCGCAATTGAGTTTTATTAACGACTTGTTTCGTTTGAAAACTTCTCATTTAAGGAGAATTTGAAAAAGGGTCGGTTTTTTCCTAAACTGATGTTTTTGGAATTCGCTTTGAGCAGTTGGTGTCGAACATCAGATGGTTTATTAAATGAGTTTCCAAGGACTTTCCCTTGCAGTTTCGATGTAGTTTCTTTAACTCACTTATGGTTTGTCTGTCTTGCATTTGAGCTTTCAAATCTTGTATTCAAGATATTTCTCCGTTCTTTTCGAAATACATTTGAAAAGCATTTTCTTTGCAAATGACGTTGTTTTTATTTGTTCTTTACATTGTTGTAAAGCAAGTTAAGAGGGAAATCGAGTGTTTTTCAAGATTTGTAGAAAACTTTTTAAAAATTATTATGGAAACTTCTTGTTACATATTCAGTTTGTTTCGAAAGCTTTTGTGCAAGAATTCACATTCTTGACTGTATGGAAAGATACATGCATTGTAATTCAGTATAAGCATTTAAATCAGACAGAGAATGCAATATATGAACATGGAACATCTTTAGACACACACTCTTTCGAGAAAGTAGATCTTATATGTGTTGAAAAATCAGCCTTTTCTGATTCAAGTTCGTCAATTCCTTTTCAAAGGGATTTTTATACGTACTCCAAATCGTATTCCATTTCTCTTTTTAGGTCATGAAACAAAACAATGACTATGTCAGTATAGTTTTGTGAAGAGGCATTAAAACGTTTTGATCAAAACTTCCATTGTTTTAGCATGTTGGGTTAGGAAAAAGCTAACCTACTGTATGATTAGACAAGTTGTTGACAAATGTTACTAAAATGATTGAACGTTGTTTGTCATTTTGTTATAAAGTTGTCTACTTTCTAATGGTTTAGAAATGGGTAGAAAGGCAACGCCCTTTTTTAGCACATGTTTTGGCTTTGTCCTAACAAACGTTTTTTCTCCACATTGTCTTCCCTAACTCTTTAGCGCGTTCCAATTTTCTGATCAAGAATAGGTTTTGGGATGGTGGTTTGAAGTTGTTCATAAAGACTGTTTTGATTGTGTAATCATATGGTTTTAACTTTGTCTTTATTCTATTTTGATTACTCTCCTTTTCAAGAGGTCACTGTCTCTTCCCATTGCAGGGGAAAAATCTATTTGTAGGATCAGAAGTATCATTATGGGATCTAATACAACGAGGGCTTTTAGATTAGCTATCTGGAGGTACTTTGGAATAGCAAAAGGGTGGATCTACCATTATACGTTGCGCATTTGGGTGCTAACATTGTGAATGGTCTGAATTGACTGATTGCGTTATAAAGAATTTCATTTAAAAACTATTTGTTTGTCCATTTCAATCATCCGTTTCCAATGTCTTTCCTTCCTTAACCTTTAAATCCAAAATAACCTTACTTTTTCTCTTTGGTTGTCTTCAAATTGTGACCTAGTTAACAGACTCTTTTTGACTAGCTCATCGTTGTTCTGATTGACAACTAAAATTTCATAGGGCTTTTAGTTTTTAAACCGTTTTATGTCATGTCATTTTAAGAAGCTAATAGTCCTAGGTTTCATTTAACTTTGTTTTGACAGTTTTTTATAATCTACTCGTTCGGTCATTAAGGGTCTGTTTACTCTCCAAGCTCAGTCTATTAGTTGAAGTGCAATCAGGCAACTATCCTGACTGCTAGTGCATCCACTAGAGCCCTACTATTCTCATTCACAGGTTAGGTTTTGCACTCCTTAAGTACTTGAGTTAATGATGCGTTTGTTTCTGTAATTAGCTTTATACCGTTTTTGTTTTCTCCGTATAAGAGTTAAATTAGCAATTAAATTAGCATGGCAGCAAGCTCTCAACACATTCAGACAACCATTTTGAATCAACCTGATTATCATTAGTACATATATTGATGAACAGAATGACATTGCTATCATCCTTCTCCAAAACATATGTGTCGTTTATGGATTCAGGTTGCTCAGGAATGTGTCTCACATTGGCAAAAATCATTTTCATAGGTGTTGTACCTGTTCATGGCCTGGCTAGTAGAACTGGATTCTCAGGTGAGACCTACTGAATTCTTTGCCATGTAACCGTTAATGTGCTTCCAATTCCTTCTTTTCAATCTCTTCATCTGTGAGCTAATCCCACTGCTTGTTTCATATCCTGAACTTGTAAACCGATGATTTGACCTCTTGAACACTTGCGCTGTTGAATTGACATCTGTCTTTCACTAACTTTTTCAACACATCTTAAGCTCTTGCTCAAGACTGCTCTTTCTATTTATACATGGCTCAATGGAGTTCATGTTCTGGTGATTGTTCCTTGAATGTTTCAGCTGTCATTGTTGTGTAATCTCTGAAGATTTCTTTTACTTCTCGATCTGATGAAAAAGTTCTTGATTTATAGCGAGAGGCTTTAACAATGTCAGAGTTAATGAACTTTCAACTGTACTTTGATCACATTTGTTAGAGCGGATTTGGGAATATATTTCTCGTGAAGTGGTTTTTGCTTGAGAAGTGTTTCTAAGTTATTCATGTGTTGAAATAACTGAAAATGGAAGGTTCTGAGACTATCACCAAACGAGTTGTACAAAAGCTTGTTGACTACTATATACTCTGTCTTTCGAGAAGTTGAGTGTTGATTTAAGTGCATTTAATTTGTTCAATGAGTTTTCTTTAAAATTATCTTTGCTTGAATCTGCAGTTTCTGTATCTCTGGGTTCCTCTAACATGAAACCCGAATATGAAGTATTCTTGTTTCCATTATAACTGGGGATATTATAGAGATGTGAAAATTTTGTTGGATCTTTAACGTGGATTGATGTGATGATGTTGTGGTTTTGAATACAATTGACGTTCACGGAGATGTTCCAAGTCTATGATTTGAACGATAAAAATTTAACGGGATTTTACGAAAATCATTAGAATAAAGAGTGAATGAATGAGTTTAATTCGGAATCGCGGCAATGTTTTATTTGTCTAAAAATAGATAGTTTTCTGGCTAGGGTTAAAGCTGTTTGTTTAAATAGGATCACAACAAACTGGAAACGAGATCTAAAAATACTGATGGGACTGAGTAGAACAAAAACAAGTCTAAACAAATTCTAAAAACTGAAAAAGGTCAATAAATTCATAGTAAACGAGTCTTTGGGCCATTTGAAAATTATTACCAGGCTAAAGGGTAGCTATAGCGTGATACGTCTTGTTTTTCTCTTAGATTTGAGAGTCACGGCCTGAAAACTGGACTTATTTTTTTTTGATTTACGGATCAAAGTTATGGCTGTTTTACTGAACCCTTTTCTTCACACATAAAAATTCTTAGTAAACACGCTGCCAATTTTAGTCACGCGCTGTTTGTTAAAATCACCGGTTAGCTACTCGTTGTTTGAGAAACTCTGCTGTTTTAGCAACTCGCTGTTGACTTAGTCAAACGCAGTGACCTACTTCCGTAAAACGTGGAGCTTGTCCGACCGTCCAGAAGAATGCAAGTACGATTTTTGCAAATTTCACTAAATGAGCTTATTACCCTCGATACAAAGGCGTAGTTGCACATACAAGTATCGAAGTGTTGTATTATAAGATTAGTCAGCATTAAAATCGTATTTCCTTGTGAATCGTCAATATGTAGCAACCCTCCACGATAGAACAAACAAGAAAATTCGAACCTCTATGTCTTCGTTTTGATCTTGAGCTTGAGGATCACTTGTTGGAAGTAATAATGTTTTTCATTAGCATGTATAAACACGTGAAAATCTCCAGATTAATTAACCAATTATAGCCAAATAAGCTTTTTGAGCCTGTGGTTTTTGAACCAAAATAAAGCACAAAATTTGCTATCAGGCCACATAGAATCAAACACAAATCACACTTGAGCTATTGATGTGCCAATTTGTAAAGATCCCGTAACACTTCACTTCATAAATGTTCACGAAAATCGGACTAGAAATGAGAAAGAAAGATTGAGTTGTTATAGCTGAAAGAAAATGTCGAGAGAATTGAGAGGAAAATGAGAAAAGATATTATTTTAGAATGTAAAATTCTTCCTTTTTCTAAAGAAGAAAAAGCATATATACCCCGTCGCGTTAAATGACGCGCGGGATATTTAACTAGGACCCGGGCTCGGGTTTTGCTTGGGATTAAACCCGAAACATATACAATATTAGATTAACTATCGAGCCCGATTCCCGATACTTTCCTATTACAACGTTAACTAATTAAAGACCAAAGCTCCATCGTAGAGTGACCGAACTTCCTTGTTCGACTCAATAAATTGAGGCTAACAACGAGTCTAGCTAAAGACTCTCTTAAAAATTAAGCGCTTCTCGAGAGGCAACCCGTGCTTCACTTAAGTGTGGAGGAGTCCCTCCTCCATTCTTCTGTCATATCCTTTATTTACTTTCTAAAAAATAATTTCTTTTTGTGTGCTTTTTGTTTGTTTACTTTTATGCAGGTACTTTAGCTTAAAGATATGGAAAATTATGAAGTATGCTCAAGGATAGCTCTCTCTCAGCTATATCTATATGCCTCGGGAAGTACCGTTTTCCTTAATTTTTCCTATTTTATCTCTATTATCAGTTATCACATTGAGGGCAACGTTCAACTTAAGTGTGGAGGAGAGCCAAATAGGAAAAATTAATCATATCCCTCCATGTTTGGCATGCCAAAAATTTTCCAACTGATATTTTATAAAAAATCTTAATATATATATATGCTTTCAAAGTATAAAATGCTCTTAGTAAGGAAAATCCAATCAGATTGACATTATAGCTAGCACAACATACTCCATTAAATTGTGAGAATTATAAGCCTCTAGAATATTCGGGTACCCACTTTTGGTGCCTAAGATAATTGATGTCTTTAGCTTGTTTGAGTTAAGGAGTGAAAAATCATATGTATCTATTCCATCGTTATGGATGTGTATATGTGGTTTTGTCACCTTTTCTGGAGCATTGGTATTGGTTAATCATTATATTTGAGCGAGCCGGCAATTTAGAAAGCTCTAGAACTTGTGCTTAATTATCATTTACTAGACCGAAGCCTAATCGCATTTATTAAATTCCATAAGTCCATGTTCTTACAGGAACTCCCTTTAGTGCTAAGTTGCTAAAATACCTAAGATGAATGAAAAAGTTCTATGCCAAGCCTTAGCTATCATTTGGTATGAAAAAAAATAAAAATAAAAAATAAATAAATAAATAATAAATAATTTATATATATATGTATGTAGTTCAAAGAAATAAAGGCTTATGTTTCGGCACGTGAAGATTGTATCCGCTCCAGTATCAAGTTCCGCCCTTCGGTCAAGTTTATGTGTTAAGTACAAGCCTATGCTAGCTGTCTAGATTATGTCTGTGCAAATTGAGTGTTTTTTACAAATATATAAACCCTATCTGAGTGGCATGAGTGAATTAAAAATCAAACACTATCCCTATGTGAGGTGCTATGTTATATGTCTATGCCTGAAAAGTTACCTAATATGCAAACTCTTATAAATCCAAATTTTCTCCACGTCACGATAAATGATTTTATTTTCTCGCTTCGATTGCTTGAGGGCAAGCAATAAGCTAAGTGTGGAGGGATTTGATAACGCCCAAATTATACATGTTTTCTATGGCGTTATTTGTATATATTTTATCATTTCTCGTGAACTTTCGATACTTAATAGCTTAAAATTGCTTGCAGGTTCACTAGAAGACATCCCGAGGTTAGATACATCAAAATCAAATATTTACACGTTAAAGAACACATCATTTAAGAAAAGAACAACAATCAAGCCCAAAGTGTCAAATGTGCGCCGCACTTACCATTTGTGCGCCACACTTACCTTCAAGTCAAAGACAGTCAAAATCACATTAACTCAACAAGTACGCCGCATAATTTTTTTTGTGCGTCGAACTTCCCATCTGATATGAAGAATTTATGAAGACTTTAATGCTACTGCATTTACACCCTAAGTACGCCGCACATATTCTCTTGTGCGCCGCACTTACTCAATAAACATTTAATACTTGTGCATTTAATCACCAAGTTCGCCGCACAATCTTTTGTGTGCGCCGCACTTTCACCCGAATTTCAGCCTATAAATAGAGCCTCAAAATCTCTCATTTTGATATATCTCATCTCATCTCTCAACACAACAAAAACACAAACACTCTCCATATCCAACACAAACTCTTTCTCCAAGAATAAACACCATATCTTTTGGAGATTCAAGATCGAAGAACCAAGAACGAGGAAGAACATCATATTAGTATAAGCAATATAATGAAGTTTGTTATTAAAGCAAGATATGTTATGAACTTCTTATCCATGAGAGGCTAAATCTCTCATGACTACTCGATGATGTTATGATAATGAATAAGCATTTGGTATGATCGTGATCTCTTTAATCTCAAGCTTATGTTGCAATCCTAATATATCTTATCTTATCCATCTTTGCTTATCAACTTAAATTATATAATCATATCGGTATAGGTCGAGAGACCCGGTATGATCTATGTGGTTTTAAAGATTTATCTATGGTCTTTATTGTTTGTGCCGAGAAATCCACTTTCGTAAATTGATAAACAAATAAGCTTTGATATACTTGTAATTGGATTATTTGAGTGACACATTTGGTCTAGTTAATTAAATATAAGTCTTGAGTTAATTAAGTTAGTTTGTGAAAATGTCATATGATAAGAAAATCCTTTTTATAAATTAAGGTCCCGTCTTCGAGATCAATATTATTACCAATAATTATAAATTATTTTCAACTATCCGAGTAGTCATCCTTATTATCACTGGTAAAACAAAAGTTACTTTCGAAATTGTTAAAATCTATTTTCTTTTTTATTATTAGAACACTACTCAAATCCCTATGGAACGACCTGGTCTTACCTAAAAGGTTATACTACATACGTGGGTTATACTTTATCCGTGTGTTTCCATATAATAGAATTGTTATTTTCAGTCATTATAAATTTAAAGCTTTTGAAACACATCACTATATATAAAATGTCATTATTTATTTATAAGAGATAGTGCAAATTAGTTATCTAAACATTTATCTTACTGTTAAGGGGACAAATTTTGAGGCCCCTAAAATTTTTGAGGCCATGTTCGGTCACTCACCCCTCACACCCTCAAAGACGGCCCTGCATCTTACCCAATGTTTTGACTTTTGACTATACAAGTAAAAGAAAACATTTACCCTTGATCTTTGGTATTGCACAAGGTAAAACATTTATGTATGTGATTTTTTTATATATTTTTTAGAAGAAAGTGAAGATGGAGCTCTCATGCATCTAAAGCTTACATGTAAATCACTAAAAGTACGTCATTTTAATTATTATTTTTTCAATATTTGAGTAGTGGAACTAATATATGCGTGGTGAAACGCTTTTTAATGGTGAATGAAATCAATACATTGTCGAATCTAGAGTTAATTGGTTAGTTAATAGAAACACCCAACAATATGATGTAGAAAAAAACATGCATCAAAGTCAACACAACTTTATTGATGTTGTGATGAAATCATAAGAAAACACTAATATTGTGAAGGACATGATATAAATGAGGTAGATTTCACTATTTCATGTTAAAATGACGAAGTTTGTGAAAGTTTTGCATGTAAGCTTAGATGCATGACAACCCCATATTCATTTTTTTAAAGGTTATGTTTACCTATTTATGTAAACCACATAATGAAAGAATACTTATATTCCATTATTTGTAAAGAAAACTATAAATTTTTAATCGCGTAAAATGTGACGAGAGGTGGTAGGTTTATATCGGCATGATTTGATATTCGATCAGTCATTTTGATGCTTTTATTGATGGAGACCACAAACAACATACTTTATACAAGTTAATTTAAAAAAAAATGCCAGAATCACAAAAATCTTATAAAATTAATCCACACAATGATGTGTATGCAAATTTATGGATACATGTAATAGAGAGAGTTCAAAAATGTGTTTAAGAATGCCACTAATTATATGACATATCATTTTTTGAAAAAATTATATGAGTTCTTTGTAGTTCTAACATTTCACTTAATTTAAAAACTAAAATTTCTTAGGGTGCGTTTGGTTCACAATATGTTTTGAAAGGAATTATAATTTGTCAAGAGAATTGTAATTTGAATGAATTGTAATTCAAAGAGTTGGAATGTGTTAGAATTGTAATGTGTTGGAATTGTAATTGATATATTGTGTCATTATGTTTGGTTGAACATCAATGTAATGTAATTCAAAAAAATTAAAAAAAACTTAATAATAATAATAATTTTTTGCAATCATTATACAAACACAATCAAGATTTTATCTTGTGTGTTGGTCAAACGGTTTAAGCAATAAGGCGAATCCAACAATCGCCGCCAAGTGAACAAATCACGTGGCACGAAGGGGATTTCACACACCATGTGCAACATCCTATCAAACAACAAACGGAAAAAATACAACCCCGAAAAATCATAAGGGATATAAGGCACCTTTTCTCATCATAGATTTTGAAAACAAAACTAAGAAACTCTTAAGAAAACCACAACCTGGAATAACGCAAAGGTCAGCAAAAAAAGGGACAGATAATTAGAAAATCATCAAAGAGATACAAACACAGATACCTATTTATTGAAAGATTTCATAAACCCTGAAAACCCTTCAATAAGGATCATCTAACGATTTCTGGTTAGTCCTCCAAAGAAAACCACCACAGCCAAACACACACAATCAGGCGGTTTTTTAATCAATCCCATCACCCATTGGAGCGAAAAAACCTAAATACTTTAAGACTTACGTCGACGACAAGAAATTTGATCGTCAAACGAATCACATGGAACCATGGCTTCTAACACAGAGCAGAAGAGCGATCAAAAAACAGCCATCGTATATTCAACGGCGGACAGAAACCCACAGGAGAATAGAAGAAGAAAGAGAGCCTCGCCAAGTAACGAACTACTCCACACACCGAGAGAAAAGAGGCGGTCACGAACAAAAGGACACCGAGAGTTAACTATAAACCCTAAACATGATTAGTATAATAGAACATAGCAATCCACCCCTCCACTTTATCAATTTTTATATATCAATATTAGATATAACATAGATAATTTACGATTTTAGCTAATGTCATATAATTTACCCTTATAGTTATTAAGTATTTGTAACTTATGCCTAAAAACCCTGAAGATATGAAATATAGTATTCAAAAAAAAATTACATACACTGCTACTATAATCGATGATAATAATTTTCTTAAGGAGTAAATAACCTTAGATAAATCTAAAAAGTTTAAAACTTTTATTTGGTTTAATGAATAAGACAAATTTCAAAACTTCTTATTTTGGATTATGATAAGAAAAAATATCAAAACTTCTTAATAGGTTTATGATAAGGAAATTTCAAGACTTCTTATTGGCTTCCGACAAGAAAGTTTTTCTTAAAGATTTTACTTCATTTGGGTTTATGATAAGAAATATCAAAAAGGATTAAAAGTTTATTTAAAAGATAAAACTCTAATAGATTTAGGCTTTACATAAAATTTATAAGTTAATAAAGATTTTAGAATATTACATTATTAAAGTTGTCTTTAAAGATTTGATTACATATTAACATTAACAAAGTTTTCAAAGGTTTTATAAGAATATTATATCAGATTCAAACAATCAAACTTTTTTTTAAAAAATATCTGGAAAAGATAATACTTCTAAGATAAACGATTTTGGGTCAACAACCAATTTTCAATGCCCTATATTGAAAGGGGCAAACTACACAACATGGGCAATTCGAATGCAAATCATTCTCGAAGCAAATGGTTTATGGGAAATGATTGAACCAAATGAAAAAACCCAAGCAGACAACAAAAAGGACAAAACTGTTATCGCATTCCTTTACCAAGCCTTATCAGAAGAACAATTGCTTCAAATCACAAAACACAAAATCGCGAAAGCTATATGGGATGCCTTAAAAACCAAACACATAGGAGAAGAAAGGGTTTAACAAGCAAGATTGCAAACACTCAAATCCGACTTTGAGATGTTACACATGAAGGAAGATGAGGCAATCGACACCTTCACCGCAAAACTAACAACTCTAGTAAACAAAGCCGCTAGTCTAGGGCACATAATTGAAGATTTCGTCGTCGTACCAAAATTATTATATGCCGTACCCGACAAATTCCTTCAGATTGTTGCATCCATTGAACAATACTCAAATTTAGACAAAATGTCAGTAGAAGAAGCAATCGGAAGATTGAAAACCTTCGAAGAAAGAATAAAGGTTAAGAAAGGAAAAGCATTCGAAGATCAAGATAAACTATTGTTTGCAAAACACAACGATAACGGTCGAAGACATCACTATGATGATCAAGGAGGAGGAAGATACATTCCACCACATAGCCGAAATCGTGACGATAATAGACAACATGGAAAAGAAGAAAGTTTCTCACAAGATTACAATGAAGAAATGAGAAAGCCTAGAGATTTCAGCAAAGTAAAATGTTATAATTGCAATGAATATGGACATTATGCCTCACATTGCCGTAAAAGAGATCAAAGACAACAAAGACGAGAAGCATCGAACCTTGTGGAAGAAGATCTAGAACCAACATTGTTAATGGCATCCACAAGCTTCAACAAGACTCAAAGAAAATCTAGCAAGGATACACCAACAAATAAAAGTATTTGGTTTGCTAAAGACTATGATCATGAAGACTCAAAGTTTGGAGAAATTATATTAGAGGAAGATGAAGGAGGACATGATCAAGACTATGATAAACTAAGTATGGAAGACCAACAAGTCGAAGAAAATAAAGGAAGAAAGCCTAAAGTCAAGACACACTTTTAGAGCACTATTATTTCAAAAGTGGTTCAAAGGATCAAACGAAAATGAATACATTAAAGACACAGCGATTGTGATTACGGGGGAGAATATTGGGGCGAAACCCAATCCGGGTAATCCCAATTCGCAGGCCAAAAATGGCAGTTAAAAGCAGTTATAGGAAAACAGTTTAATAACTGTAAAAACAGTTATTTTCAAAGGGTAACAACCTTTAGTTTATACGAACCAACACGATGGTTGATCACACCCTTTCACTTTGTATAAATAGGAACGAACAAATGTATGATGACAGATTCAGATTTATAAAGATTTAAGATTCAAGATTATTTTTTGTATATTTTGATTACGGTTTAGATTTTTCGATCCAACAGAGACCACAAACAACATACCATTTATACAAGTTAATTTAAAAAATATGCCAGAATCACAAAAATCTTATAAAATTAATCCACACAATGATGTGTATGCAAATTTATGGATACATGTAATAGAGAGAGTTCAAAAATGTGTTTAAGAATGCCAATAATTACATGACATATTATTTTTTGAAAAAATTATATGAGTTCTTTGTGGTTCTAGCATTTCACTTAATTTAAAAACTAAAATTTCTTAGGGTGCGTTTGGTTCACAGTATGTTTTGAAAGGAATTATAATTTGTCAAGAGAATTGTAATTTGAATGAATTGTAATTCAAAGAGTTGGAATGTGTTGGAATTGTAATGTGTTGGAATTGTAATTGATATATTGTGTCATTGTGTTTGGTTGAACCTCAATGTAATGTAATTCAAAAAAATTAAAAAAAACTTAATAATAATAATAATAATAATAAATATAAAAATAATATCAATATCATTAATAACTAAATAATAATAAAATAACAAGAATAATAAAAATAATAATCTATAAATAATAATATTAATAATACTGAATAAATAATAATAAAAATAATCTATAAATAACACTAAATAATAATAATAAATAGCAATAATAATAATAAATAATATAAATATATAATAAAAATGAATTGTAATTAATAATAAAAATAATATCAATATCATTAATAACTAAATAATAATAATAATAATATAAATACAAATATATAATATAATTAATATATAATAAATAAATAGTATATTATTATCATATTATATAAAATATATAATAATAATAAGACTGAATAAATAATAATAAAAATAATCTATAAATAACACTAAATAAATAATAACATAATAATACTAAAGAAAAAAAAATAATAATAAAAATAATTATTAAATATAAAATAATAATATTAATAATATAATAATGAAAAATAAATAATATAAATATAATATAAGTATATAATAACAAATTAATATAAATATAAATAAAATATATAATATAAAAATATATTAAAATAATTAATTAGAAGTTAAATCATATAAATAATAATAAATAGTAATAATAATAATAATAAAACTAAATATAATATAAAATATATAATATAATTAATATATAATTAATAAATAATATATAATAATTATTATTATATTATATAAAATATATAATAATAATGATAATAATATATAATATAAAATATAAATATATAATATAATTAATATATAATATAATATAAATAATATAAAATAATAATGTTTATTATTATTATTATTTTCATATTTATATAATATAATATAATAATAATAATAATAATAATAATAATAATAATAATAATAATAATAATAATAATAATAATAATAATAATAAATACTGATGATTTAAAGTATAAAATACTGAATTACGACGTAATTCGAAACTTTCCATCCAACTTCCTATGTAATCTGAATTCCGTCCCTTGATGTAATTGTAATGTAATGACTGAATTACAATTACAACGCAAACCAAACAACCTGCGTAATGTAATCTGAATTACAATTCCCTTCATTCTGTGAACCAAACAGCCTACGTAATGTAATTAGATTACAATTACATCCAATTACATTCAATTACGACGAACCAAACGGGGCCTTAGTGTTAACTAATCATATCTTTAGTTGACACACACATGTCTTTCACTTTTTCTCTCTTTATCCTCACTTTTGATTTTGACACATGTCGTAATGTTATACTTAGGCATATCTTTAGACATATTGTTTAAGCATATAAATCATTTCCCTTAAAAAGACGATGACAAGTTCAAAGTGATGCACATATGAACATGAATTATCACCGTGTTCTTAAGAAGAAAATTAAAATGCAAAGTAAATGAAGGAAAAGAAAAGTAAAAGAAATGGTAGTAAATGAAAGAAAGTTGTGTGTTTTTTAGTGTAAAAAAGGTAAAAGCATGTTGTAATATTTTTATATTGTTGATTTTATAATATTACTATTTTATCCTAAAAACAAATAAATAACCAAATTAACATTATGTTCTAGAGTTTCTTTTCGAAATGAAAGTGAAAATAAATGAAGTAAAGTGATTTTTTGTGGTGTTCTCAAGATTTTTTGAAGAATGAAAAGGAAAAAAGAAGAAAGAAAGTGATGGGTAGTTTGTTGGTTTATGTAGACCCCACCTCAAAGATGTAAATGACACATTTGTCTTTTTCTTTTTCTAAAAGGGTATATTTGTAAATTTTTATGTAACTTATTGATAATTTTTCTTCCATATCTTTCAATCTTTATAACTTAAGAACATAAAATAAAATACCAACTTTCTTTCCTTCTCTTCCCTCCTCTCTACTTTACTTCCTTTTTCTTTCTCTTCCGGTTCATATTTAACTCGAGAACAAATTTCCATCTCAAATGTGAGATGACAGTATTCACAAGAAAAACCTTCTACTTTCATCCTTTTTACCCTCCACTTCCATCTTTAAAAAACTCAAGAACATGATAATTTTTTAGTTTCTTTCATTTACTTCATTTTCTTCTCAAAACCAAACTTGAGAACACAGTGTAAGTGCCCACAAAACGTGGTTAACATTGTTAACTTATATTAACATTGCGTGTTAATACATGTATATAGCTATCAAACAATCGTTCTATTCATTAGTAACGATTATGTGTTATCGACATTGTGTTATTCGGTACAATTATATTCACCCGTCGCAACGGGCGGGAATGTAAATCCTTGTCTATATCATATGGCAAATAGTTATGATGCACGTTAGCAAATGTTACTATTTATAATGCATTTTAGTGGGTTGATAATGTTAGGCGACTAGGTTATTGGCCCAAGTCCGAGTGTGGGCTTGTGGTCCATTAGGCTTAGGGTTTAATGTTGCTTATTATCTAAGTTATCTATTTATTATAAATAGACATGTGATCCCACATATGTAATGCATTCAATCAATAATAATCTTTATTGTCTTACATACCAACTCATAAACTTTATCGTACAAAACCCTAGCCGTTAAAATAGACCTCGTATGTATGTTGAGAAATCAATCAGATAAACTTGTCTTCATTCACAAAATTTGTTTTTATCGTTGGGGATTAATGTTGTCAGGGACTCTAGTTGAAAAATAAAATGACGCTCTTACCTAAAGGCAAAGCAAGCCATGACGTATAGAAAACACACAAAAGAGGAGGAAGTCGTCAAGCAATAAACAACTTTGTCGCTGAATACAACCCTGCCTCCATCCAAACAAACAATAAAGAAGATGAAGAAAAGAAAGAAGAAGCGACTTTCAACATTCATCTCAGTTTGTCATTCGAAAGACTCCTGTTCAAACTGCAGGGGGGTGTTAGGCGACTAGTTATTGGCCCAAGCCCGAGTGTGGGCTTGTGGTTCATTAGGTTTAGGGTTTGATGTTGCTTATTATCTAAGTTATCTATTTATTATAAATAGACATGCTATCCCACATATATAATGCATTCAATCAATAATAATCTTTATTGTCTTACAGATAATTGTATATATTGTTAATGTTAATGTCAATATATGGACTCTGTTAACTTGTGATGGTTAACTTGCATTGTGTATGTAATGATGTTAGACTATCCACATCAGTCGCCGGAAAAAACCCTTTCTCGCCAGACACATCAGCGCCATATTAGCTTTCTCTTTACAACTTTTTACCCTTACTCACTCTCATTTTTTACCCATGTCGATGAAACCACCCTTACCGGTCAAACCACTTTTTTTTAATACAAACTAATTTTTTTAATTGTAACGTTAGAAAAGTTAAAAAAAGCAACCGCTACAAAATTTAAAACTCCAAAATTTCATCTATTAATACCCACTTTTAATTTATATTTTCCAAACATTTCAAACTTTCACATACATTTTCATTCACTCTTCCACTCTTCAATAGTAAGTTGTGAAAATTGGTGCAAGAAATACAAGATAGTACCAATCACAAAATCCGTTGGATGCACAAAGAAAACAAATATGACGATTTGTGTTTTCGTATCGTAATTTGCATTTTTATTTGAATGTCGTATTTTTTTTATGTATTGTAATTTTATTTTTATTTGAATAAAATGTATTTGTTTTAAATTAAAATGAAAAAGACATTAAGATTTTTTAGTAAAGGGTATATAAAAGAACTTGTGTTTAATAATGTTAAAATTTAAAAGATATTTATAAGTAAATAAAATAATAGTGAGAAAAGTTTTTTTTTATTAACACATATATGCTAGGGGCCCACAATAGCACAAGACTCGAAAGAAGTTTGACTTACCTTCGTGAGCAATTTTGGCATGTTTGTGTGTGAGAATGGTTGGGCACATTGAGCTTCATGCGTAGAGACTTTGACCGAATGAATAAGGATCAACTGATAGAGTTTTTTTTAAGAAGAGAATCGAGGTGGGTTTTGTGACCCCCTCGCTCATTTGATGTGTGTAGCCTTACATCTCGTCAGGTTATAACGAATTACAAGTAACATGAAATCTCGCCATGAAGTAACTTTTAACTTGTGATTATTTATTGGTAACATTCAGCCTATAAATAATCACAAGTTATGATACAACCCTCGCGGAATGTATCGGGTATGACACCACTTTTAGCGGGTGCTAGCTCCTTAAGAAGAAGTAGAAGAAAAGAGAGAATTATCTGACACGAAAACTATGAATTCCATTAATGACTGTTTCGGTATTTATACCGAATGAATGACAACTTGTATCACAACACGAATACAAGATAATTCCTAGAACACGACACATTCACATTCCTAGATAAAGACTCACAATGACAAATCCTAATATGACTCAAACACGACTTAACTAAGGATAGTCTTCACATGACATAGTCCTTCTGCCATGTGGGTTTCGACTTAGCCCTCTTGGGCTGACTCACCCCTTGGGTCGTAACATTCTCCTCTCCTTCGGAAATCACATTGCCCTCAATGTGATGAGATGGATAAGTAGCTTCAAACTCGGACAACCATTCCCATGTGGCTTCTTCAGGTGGGCTGCCCAGCCATTGAACCAAAATCTGGCGAGTTGGCGCTCCATTTCGCAAAACGACATGTGATGCACACACAGCTAGTGGTTGCTCCATTGGTTGTCCTTCATGTACTTCTTCAGGAAGGTTAGCAATGCCTTCATTAACAGTACCCGCAAACGGTTTAAGTAACGAAACATGAAAAACCGGATGTATTCTACTTTCAGCCGGAAGATCAAGCCGATAAGCCACCTTCCCTACGCGTTCCAATACTTCGTACGGACCATAATATCTTTTGGACAATTTGTTGGACAAACGTTTTGCTAAAGTGACCTGCCGGTACGGCTGCAATTTAACAAGCACTTTGTCACCAATGTTGAACTCCACTTCACGTCGACTTCGATTAGCTTGTAATTCCATTCGATTTCGCGCCGCAAACAAATTCTGCCGTAGTTGTCGCAACAACACATCCCGCTCCACCAATAACTCATCAATTGCAGCTACCTTAGAAGAACCAGGTGGGTATGGAATAATGGCAGGAGGTATACATCCATACAAGGCTTGAAAATGAGTCATCTTGATACTATAATGGAAGCTTGTATTATAGCTATATTTGACCCATGGAAACAACACACCCTTGGATGAGCCGATCCGAGACATTACGCCAGTAGTAATGCTTAATCCGCGGGTTAACCACCTCGTATGCCCGTCGGTCTGTTGGGTGATACGCAGTGCTATGGTTAACTGAGTTCCACTCCACGAATATATTTGTTTATGAAATTTTCTACAAAAAATTAGGATATCGGTCAGAAACTATAGTTTTAGGAAACCCATAATGCTTAACAACCATGTCCATAAACAATTCGGCCACCTTAGACGAATTAAAGCTAGTGGGAAGGGTGCCAAAGTGTGCGTACTTAGTAAAACGGTCTACGACAACAAAGATAACCTAGCCTTTTGAAAGGGGTAAGCCCGTAATAAAATCCATGGAAACATCTTCCCATACCGCGGTCGGCGTTGGTAAAGGCTGCAACAGTCCCCCCATTGCTTGCGTTGTATACTTGGTTTGTTGACAAACCAAACATTTCCTAATAAAATCCTTAACTGAATTACGCATTCCCTTCCAATAAAATAAGGCTGACAAACCAACTAGCATCTTTTTGGACCCCCCATGGCCTGCGCTAGGGGTAACATGAAATTCAGATAGCAGAAGATCCTTCAACTTAGACTCGACACCAATAAAATATTTTCCACGAAACAGGAGCAGCCCTTGCTCTCGCTGGAACCCTTCTATTGATTCACCCTGGTCCAACCGACGATGGAGCTGACACAATTCGTCTAAGGTTTCGTTCTCATGCTTTAAATCTTCCAACAAGCCTACAACAGGTTGACTCAAGGCCATAAAAGCTGATGTGACCTCGTCGTCATCTTCATGCACTCGTGATAATGCATCTGCCACCAAGTTTGATGCTCCCAATTTGTACTCGATCCCAAAATCAAACCCATAAGTTTCCTGACATATTTTTGTTGAAGAGGTGTTTGAATCACCTGCTGTATGAGCTCTTTAATACTCCTATGGTCAGTACGAATGATAAACTGGCGTCCTATCAAGTATTGACGCCACTTATAAACGGCTTCGACAATCGCAAAGAGTTCCTTCTGATAAGTTGCAGCAACCTTTATGCGAGGACCAAGTTTTCGACTAAAGTAACCTAATGGTTGTTCTTTCTGAAGTAACACGGCTCTAATACCCACATCAGATGCATCGGCTTCAATCACAAAGGTGTCTTCAAAATCTGGTAGACCCAAAATTGGTGCATGAGTTAACTTACCCTCTAGTGCACTAAAAGCGGCACCTTCAGTTTCACCCCACTTAAAGCCATTCTTTTGAAGAAGATTAAATAGAGGCGCGACAACAGTAGCATAATTTTTGATAAACCGCCGGTAATACCCCGCAAGCCCAAGAAAACTCCAGACCTGTCGTTGTGACGTGAGAACCGGCCACCCACTAACGGCTGATACTTTCTTTCGGTCTACTTCCACACCGCGTCCCAAAATTATATGCCTCAAGTACTCGAGTGAATCGGTTCCAAACACACATTTAGACTTCTTGACATAGAACTCATGATCCTGTAAACACTGAAAAACACACCGAAGGTGTTCTATGTGGGCCGTGAGTGAGGTACTATAAATCAAAATATCATCAAAAAAAACGATTATGAATTTTCATAAATAGGGAGAGAATAACCGATTCATGGTTGCTTGAAAAGTGGACGACGCATTGGTGAGTCCAAAAGGCATTACCAAAAATTCATAATGTCCATCATGCGTTCGAAAGGCCGTCTTATACACATCTCGATCATGAACACGAATTTGATGGTATCCCGCCCGTAAATCAAGCTTGGTAAAAATTACAGCACCCCCTAACTCATCAAACATCTCATCCGCAATGGGGATAGGAAATTTGTCCTTGATCGTGGCTTCATTTAAGGCTTGATAATCTACACAAAAATGATAACTTCTGTCTTTCTTTTTCACCAATAAAACTGGCGATGAAAAGGGGCTATGACTTACCCGAATAATCCCCTGACTCAACATCTCATTCACCAATTTTTCCATTTCCCCTTTTTGATAATGCGGATATCGATAGGGTCGAACATTCACAGGTTTGGTATTTGGATATAAATGAATTCGATGATCAACACTTCGGTGAGGTGGTAGAGTGGTTGGTACCTGGAAGAGTGTCTCGAACTGTGATATGAGCTCTTCAATATATGGCTGGCATGACAAGGTTGCGTTGCCCAACTAGTTGCCCTGTTCCGTTGTCTCGGTGTCCATGTGGTACAACTCATAGACCCCATAAACGTCGCCTGTTTCCAACAATGCTCGCATGTGGTGTAGACTAATACGCTTCATGCGTAGAGCCTCCTCGCCCCTCAATAAATACCCTTTATCAGACCAAGTGAACTCTATCGTTTGCTTAGAATAATCGTGGGTAACCTTGCCAAGTTTTTGCAACCATTGTATTCCTAATACGAGATCAGGTCCCTTCATAGGCAGTACATACAAGTCCACCTCCATGCGCAACCCCTGGATATCGATGGCTACCTGGGTACACATGTTTTCACACAAAAGAGTTTCACCACTGCCAATATAAACTTTAAAGGGTTTCGTACCTGAGATTGGCAACTGCATGCGCTCTACTACTCCTGGTTGCACGAAATTATGCGTACTCCCATTATCGATCAGAATGTGCACCTTGCCTGCCCCGATCGTGCCCCACAACTGAAGTGAACGAGGGCTACCGTGACCCACCAAGGAATTCAAAATCGATATATCGCCACTTTCCATCGCGTCGTCATGACCCGTTTCCACTATCTGTTTTGACTCAGCTTCCTCGTCTGCCATCAGTAACAGGAACTTTCCCGGGCATTTATGACCCCATACCCACTTATTGTCACAGTTAAAGCATAATCCTTTACTAAGATGCTCCTGCCGTTCCGCCGACGAGATCCACTTGATCGGAAGTGGAGCAGACCCAACACCAGTACCTACCTTAGGAGGTGTAGGCAATAACGCGGTTTTAGGGTTTTCTTGACGGGGTGCGCCAAGTCGAGGTGTCGGTTTTGATAGGACTTGCGAAACAGCAGTGGGTGACGCCTTGTTAGTTGTCGTGTGTGCTCCTTGATCGTCCAGATGAGCTTCCGTACCCGGGCCAAAGCGAATGCATCGCCTAGCAAAGTTGGTTTTGACACCAATAGCTCTCGTTGTAACGAGGGTTTAAGGCCCGAAACATAGAACGAAATCAACAACCCCTCTGATATATCTGTGACGCGATTCATTAACTTCTCGAATTCACTTTGATACTGTGCAACCGTGCCTGTTTGTAACAGCTTTGATAAGGCGCCTTGGGGATCTTCATACTTGCAAGGACCGAAACGATTTTGCACGCTCTCCAAAAATCCCTCCCACGACGTGATTAACTTGTTACGTGTCATCCAACGGAACCATTCCGCCGCGTCGCCTTCGAGATTAAAACCCACCACACGAAGCCGCTGGTCGACTGGTGTGTTTAGCAGGGTAAAATACTCAGTAATAGAGAATATCCAACGATCGGGATCGGAACCCGAAAACTTTGGCACGTCAAGACGCATGGAACGTGGAAGTGTTAACGACAAGTGGTCACCGCCACTGCCACCTCCTCCATGTTGTGCGACCTGAAGCATGTCCTTAGTCACCTGCAAATCAGCTTGTAACGCCGCCATTTGCGCCTGAAACGCATCAGCTTGCTGCTTTTGGGACGCAGCCTGTTCTTTGAGTAATAAATGAATGGCCTCCAATTCTGCCATAGCAATGAAAGCACCAGTTGATACAACCCTCGCGGAATGTATCGGGTATGACACCACTTTTAGCGGGTGCTAGCTCCTTAAGAAGAAGTAGAAGAAAAGAGAGAATTATCTGACACGAAAACTATGAATTCCATTAATGATTGTTTCGGTATTTATACCGAATGAATGACAACTTGTATCACAACACGAATACAAGATAATTCCTAGAACACGACACATTCACATTCCTAGATAAAGATTCACAATGACAAATCCTAATATGACTCAAACACGACTTAACTAAGGATAGTCTTCACATGACATAGTCCTTCTGCCATGTGGGTTTCGACTTAGCCCTCTTGGGCCGACCCACCCCTTGGGTCGTAACAAGTTAAAAGTTAAAACAGAATTTGGTAGTTGAAGACTTGGAGTTGATCATGGGACCACAGTCCACATCCATTATTTGCGTCAGGCACTCAGGCTCATAATACTTGCATACGATACCATTAGGCTCATGTCCATTTTTCGTCTTTATACTAGCCTGTATTAAGTCTTTCATAAGAATAGTGTTATTTGGAATAAGTTTATAAGTCACAAAATTTTGTAGAGTTTAATTTGATGACATGAAAAACTTGCAAAATATGACCTCGAGATTTCAAAAAGACACCGATTATGTTTTAATCGCTTAGTTATATATATCGCATTTCGTATGCATAAAGCCGAGGCGACCTAAGTGAACGTAAAATCGACTATGAATAATATGCGTATACAACAAAAGAAGAAGATGCAGTCTAACTCTCTTGGAAATAAACTGATTGACATTATTACAAGAAATGATAGTAATATATTTGATTTAGGAGTTAGTTTCTCTTTGGAATTTGTTCAAGAAAACACAAAAGACATTAACTTGATTTAGTCATGAGAATATGTAGTTGTATTACCTAAATCTTCACATGATGCTTCGTAAGAATTCATAGTCATTTTCCGCATCATTAAGTCGGTAAATTTGATAAAGTAGGTTGGTATCTTTATGACATGTACCTTTAATTATTTACTAATGATAGTACTAGAGATATGGTGTGGCTAAACATATGGCCACGAGTTTTAAAAACCATCACACTTGAAAGCACTTGAATTCTCATATAGTGTACCAACCCCATCACACTTCATTTTATCTAGTACATATATATGAACACTTGAAAGCACTTGAATTCTCATATAGTGTACCAACCCCATCATTAGTAAATTTCGTTGCATTTTCACAAATGGAGTCCCACCCCATCCTTCGATCTCTCTTAACTACCTGCACCACCAGCAGCACCACTGCCACCACCACTCTCGCGGAAACCAACATTATATATGAAGCAAAATCAGTGTCTCCTAACATTATATCAAACCGTTTTGGGATTCTTTTTCGCATACTTCTAATATCATATGTAGGAATAATTGCCATTTGGGCGAACAATGAGGCAGCTAAAGGCTTTTCCATCACCATTGTAAATGATGCTGGTACGTCTTCACTGTCTGGGAAACGTTTTCGACTCTTCTACGAATCAAATGATGAAGCCGTACGAATAGTTTTGAACACAAGCACGTTTGTTGAAAATGTTCTCTACCCTAATGAAAATTTCAAACACAAAAAGAAAACTATTACAAGTGTCACTCTTAGACTCGCTCCAACAGAGATACCTAGTATTGTATCTGTTGATTCGCCAAAGCACAATGATTATGTGATCAGTTTGAGTCCATCACTTATCGAAAGTACAAATAACAATAGAGCCGTTGTATTGGCGGTACTACAAGGCATGGCTAGGGTTTTGCTATGGGACGGAAATAGGGCAACTCCGCCAGTTCTTTTGGATGGCATGGTGGAGTACATAAGCAGCTTAGCAGGATTTACGCGAACCGAAATATGGAATTCCCGTGCCACCGTGCCGCTCGAACACAATAATGTTTGCTGGAAAGCTATGGATCCCAAAAAGGTTGCAGCCTTTTTGAGATACTGGGACGAAAATACAAAACCGGGACTTGTACGCGGTGACGTGATTCGGAGATTGAACGAAGGGATGAGAAATGAGTGGCGTGATTCGATGATGGATGATGCCTTAGGCATGGCAGGTCACAATGCATGTGCAACTTATCACATGATGATTATGAAGGACCATTATGAGTCCAGCTCAATGTGATTTCATTGTTGGCCGGAGACATTATATATATTGATTGGGTATGGAACTAGTTATTATTGTTGTTTTTTTTATTTAGTATTTTTTTTATCTACCATTTTGTGTTCGCATAATTTATTTGTACTATATACAAAAGAGAAAGTAATTTTATTTAAAACTCTCAAATAATGCATAATTACTAATATGCCTCAAACGTAAATTATTAAGGTGTCTTGAACTATATTCGGCAATGTCAACAATGCTTTAACAATCTTTCTTGAACTATATTTTGCATACTAGTTTCTCCCTGCATACCAAGGGACAAATCTTGACCATCCATTTCATTAGATTAAAAAGACATGATTTAAGA
>BQNB010054455.1:0-10000 GCA_026074375.1 Tanacetum coccineum
TTTTCGGGTAATTTTTAAACAGTAAAATGTAGTTTTGAGGGCCTAAATGACTCCGAATGGCCAAAAAATGACAGGGCTCTTGCTCAAAGAGAAAGAGTCTTGACCGTTGGGCCGTTTCCGAGCTTGTATAAAAATTTCGGAACAATCCGACACAAAAATTATTTTTGCGGCAAATCAAGCAAAACGCAACTTAGCTTGATCAAAACGCAACCTTTTTATGAGCCAAAACGCAACAAGGCTTGTCAAAACGCAATGGATTGTCAAAACGCAACAAAGGTTTGTTAAAACACAATGGATTGTCAAAACGCAACAAAGGTTTGTCAAAACGCAATGGATTGTCAAAACGCAACAAAGGTTTGTCAAAACGCAATGGATTGTCAAAACTCAACAAAGGTTTGTCAAAACGCAATGTTTTTTTTCTTTTTTTTTCAAAACGCAATATGTAAAAAAATTTGGCAGCGTAGCGTTTTAGTCAAAACGCAATAGAAATCTTCAAAACGCAACCTGTATGCTCAAAACGCAACATGAAAATCCTCAAAACGCAACATGAATATTCTCAAAACGCAACATGAATATTCTCAAAACGCAACATGAATATGCTCAAAACGCAATATGAAGACTAACAAAAACGCAGCACTGCTAGCTCTTTTTTTCTAATCCACTTCGAACCCAAAACACAAACAATCCACGTCTCTTTTTTGATTAATTCGAACGAAAGGATGAACAATAACAATCACGAAACGAATTTTTTCTTAATTTTCGAATCTACCTTAACCCTTTTTTTTTAAATTCGGTTAAAAAAAACATCCAAACAATCACTTTTGGCTCTTGATACCAATTGTAGGTCTTTAGATCATTCGATTAACACAAGAACACACAAGATTAGACTTTAAATTGACTTGTATTAAAGAAAAACAAAGAACAATGGTGTGGCAACAAAACACACAAAAATGAAACTCTAAATATCTAAGTTGCTTACTTGTCTCTCCTAGAAATGAAAATAAAATGGCTTTATATAGCCTTACAATGAGGCCTTTGGGCTTTGATGGGCTTTTTCATTAATGGCCCATTTACATAATATTACACGCTTAAACGAGCTAGACTTTTGTCTTGTATCTTCGAGTGACCGAAGCTTCTTTGTTCGGGTCCATTTATGTGATCCTAACAGAAGTCTTGGTATATTTCTCATGTTGTTATTAAGTTCATGATTCCATAACTGTTAAGTCCATGGTTTGATGTATTGTATTTTCTATTTTCTCATAATTTGATTGTTTTTAGATTCTTTCAACTATAGGGGTAGTAGAGTGTGAAATGTTTTTAGAGGGAGGTTTTTTTATATTTCTAAGTTCATGCATTGTTGTATGTTTTAGCCAGTCGAAATCCTTGTTGCAATTAGAATTAAATAAATCTAAGCTTGCTAAAAAAATAGACGATTCAATCTCAGGATAAAACTGAACAAATGGATAACAAAACTGAACCACTCATTCAACATAACCGGCATAATACTGTTGTTTTTAAACAAAACATGTGTTTTGCAAGGTGCAATGAATCAAAACACATGGCCCAGTAACAATTGGGACCAAACTTATTCTTTTTTCCTAAATACTCATTATTGAAAATCCACTCAGACCATGTGTTGTGATGCAGCTGCTGCGCCCAGCTTTATAATCTCGGGTTGTCTATGTTGAATCTCCCTTAGCATTCACGGATCTAAAAGCATGACACCCAACAAAAAACAGGTTAGCATATGACTCAATACTAGTCGACAGGGCAAAAAGGAATGTGGGTGTACCGCTTCCTTTTCTCCATAGGAGAATGAGTGGCAGTCGTTCCCTTTGCACCCACTCTACTTGAACCGTAGCTAACATCTGCATCGGAATCATCAAACTTCACTCTGTAGGGATGGCATCATATTAGTACGTGTTAGTGTCCCGAATATAAGTCGGCATGCTGAAATATGCTTAGATGTAACTGAATATGAGTATATGAGCAACCAAGGGGAGTGAATATACCTGTTTTTCCTTTTCTTATCAGAAGGTTGAAGAGCCTCCTTCTTTCCTGTGCCATTAGCTGAGTCACCGCTATCTTCAGTGTCAGAATCCTCAACGTCCATTCTATAAAAATGACACCATATGAGGATATGTTAGTGATTTCAAGCTTACTCATTGCATTGCAAACTGGTTGTGGTTTTTAATCTGTGTATGTGTGAATTGTAGGTTGATTTCTAACCTTGGGTTTTTTCTTTCCTCTACAGGTTTGGACGAAGTAGCAATGGATGGATCCCGTGTAATCCTTTTTAACTTATGGGGCTGGTTGTCAGGAACTGCATCTAGGGTGTTGGAACCCAAACTGTCCTTAATTCCTTCCGATGGATGAATCTGCCAGCACGTGAAACTTTTAAAGGTCCTATACTCATAGTATGTATGGGACTTGATTTCCATGACATGAGCAGTACCAATGAGGTTTGGCAAAGCGGGCGACAAGCTTAGATGATCTTCTACATACAATACATAAAGGTTAGCGCAAACGGGGTATGGTATTTGTCCAAAATGCTATAAAATATACCTCATCCGTTGTATCCATGAGCGAGTCTGCAGAACACTTGAACAAAGCAGTAGTTGTTTCATTGAACATAACAACAACAGCCTGAGCAGTGTCGTCTGACACGTCAACCTCAAGCTGATACCTACAAGGAGATTCGTGCAAATAAAAGGTAAATGTTGGCATTCATTGTATTCTAATTTAGGCAGAATGTGTAAAGTACACGCCTCTACCTTAAGACTAGGTAATCGACTGTCCTATTATACGTTTCGCAAAAGAATTGGCCGTGCTGACGGGTCACACTCTTCTTACAGGTGTCGCTCCCACATGAAGGGAAGTTCCATCCCTTCCTTGTCCTGATTCCATCAATGGTTACCTTACAGTGGAAGGTGATAGACTACAAAGATAAAGTTTTTGAATGGGGTGTGATGGAGCAATGGTATACGAAAAACACATTGGAAAGAAAGTTGTGTACATCGTTCTTCCTGTTGCGATCCCACATAAGGAGGTTCTCAAGAGTCCCAGCCCGGGGTTGAGAGTGGTCAACAGGCGTTCCAGAGGTCTGCTGCTCCACAACACTGGCAGACAGATTCAAGGTAAGTGCCAAAATGCGATCACTATTTAAAAATGGATGTTAACAATGGGCGGGTGGTCACCTGTTTGCTTTTTTCAAGGCCTTGATCGCAGGAATGGCGGCATCATCGTAAATAACCGTGGATGAAGTGCTTGACAGATAAACCTTGTCTGAAAGGTAACATTCACATTAAAATCAACTCATGATTTCTGAAAAGTGTGGCAAAACTGTAGGATTCATTTTTGCTAACTATTGTACATCTTAGGACAGGTTGAAGTTAGAATAACTTGGCACACGCCAGTCTGCTTTGTTTTTTTCTCTATCAGCACATCCCCTAGGCCACTCCAAAGTGTAACCCTGATGGACTGCCCTCTGTTGTAAAGAACAGGTGATTATTTAAAAACACAGCTTTGAGATGTAACTAGGATATCTGAAAAGGATACTAACCTATGGTTAGCAAGGTGGAAGTCGAGATTCCTCGAGCCTGATTTTAAATGATTTGTTCTCCTGACATTGGTCACATAACCGGCCACATCTGCAAGGTAAGTTCACGAACATCCAAACAAATAACTGGTTATTGTCTTAAATGTAACAGAATTACAACCTACGTTGAAAAGTATCAAAGTAATAGCAGCTCACCAATCAAATACTTGTTGTCTAAAGGTTCAATACCGTCAAAATCCTACAACTGGAACGGGTATCTCACAAAGCCGTCTTTCTTCACTAAAGCTTTTCTTATGGTCGCCGATCCATCAAATTCAAGCATATACGTATCGTTCTTCAGAATCCGATACTCCTTGTTAGGTTTCACCACAAAATTTTTGACTGAATAGATGCTTCCTACCTTGAGCCTTAGAAAATTATGCGCTACAGTTGCTTTTGCAGAGCAATGAATCATGTTACCCTGCAACAAAATTGGGTTTTCAAAATACACATCAAAGGCGCATATAAAATGTGAGGTTTACCTTTGCATCTGACACGACGAAATCCGTGCTCAAGTACCGGCTAGTAACTGCAATGACATCCCACATCCTGCCAACCATCACAATTATTGTGCCGGTCACATCCAGCCGTAACTGGTCCAAGAATAATTCGGATATAGCCTCTGAAACCTTATCAGACGTGTCCTGCTTCCTTTCAACTACACTCTTGGTAGCAGACATATCGGCTAAGATTTCAACTTATGTACTTGTGCCTGCAGGTGAGTGGGATTATTGTTGTATGTAGCCTCAATGCGAATGACCTGGTTGGTTTGAATATCACCCTTGCTGCGTCTAGCATTAGTTGACATGTTGTGGTTATTGTGAATTGAACCTGATTTGCCTTTCAGTTATGGAAGATGTGTGGGAGATACAGGAGGTCATATCCCATTTATACTACTGCTTGCTATTCCTTGGATGATCATTAGCATTCCTTTCATTTAATGGAGATTAATGCAGGTGTAACAGCCGATTTTAAGAACAATGAAGAGGAAGGATGCAGGCGAAGAGGTAGAAACTAATAAAGACCCCCTACACATTCAATGAAACAAATGAATCTTTATATAGATATTTAGATAACAAAAGGTCTTCTTGAGTTACATATTATCATATACTGGTAGGTAGGGGTGAGCAGAAGAAATCGAAAAACCGAACCAGAAAACCGAAAAAAACCGTACCGAAAAAAACCGACCGAAACTAGAAATCATTGTTCGTTTTTTAATTATCTAAAACCGAAAGATTTTTCGTTGTTCGTTTTTCAAAAACCGAACCGTAAAAACCGAACCGAAACGAACCAAACCAGTTTTATAATAATATATAATTAATATAATATAAATAAATAAATGATAATTAAAAATTTTAAATTTATATTACGTTTAGATGAAATTATTATAATATAAAGTATCTTAATGTTTATATATAGTTTGTCGTGTACGTGTGATTACCCCTCCTTGACATGTTGTGGTTATTGTGAATTGAACCTGATTTGCCTTTCAGTTATGGAAGATGTGTGGGAGATACAGGAGGTCATATCCCATTTATACTACTACTTGCTATTCCTTGGATGATCATTAGCATTCCTTTCATTTAATGGAGATTAATGCATGTGTAACAGTCGATTTTAAGAACACTAAAGAGGAAGGATGTAGGCGAAGAAGTAGAAACTAATAGAGACCCCCTGCACATTCAATGCAACAAATGAATCTTTATATAGATATTTAGATAACAAAAGGTCTTCTTGAGTTACATATTATCATATACTGGTAGGTTTATTAATTGTGGAAAACAAAAATGATAACAATAATAATTACTTCCATTCTTACCTTTATCACTAAATAAGAAATCCCATATATTGACACACACAAATACATTCAGTATAAGCGACGGTGTGAGTTATATTGATGAGAGATGTTATTTTGACTGAGATGCACACGACTTAACCCGTCATGATCGTTTACGACTCTTTTCCCAGCCACCTTAGGAGTGAGATTATGTGGCGAATGTTAGAAATGTATAGAAGTGGGTATATACACTGCTAGAAAATGTGTCATTAGCAACAAGTTAAATTTTATGCAACATGTGAAAATAGCAACTAAAACCAATTGATGCTAATTCAACCGGTGCTAATTTGAGAATGTAACAAAATTGCTTAGTGGTTGCTAAATTAACAACAAATATTTATGGTCATTTGTAGAAATACCAACAATTTTTTTTTGCTAAAAAATTGCAACTTTGTTAACAATTTCCTTGCTAAAATTAGATGCTAAATGCACAGTTTAGCAACGATTTCTCTATTGTTGTTAAATAATTGTTGTTAATGGCATTTTTACTAATAGTTTTACGATTTCAACATTAATTGAAAACGAGCAAGTAGGAGTTCGCGCGTTGCTACGGGACTTTTTTTTGAGTAGTTGTATTTTTGTTTGTTGCTAAGGAATATCCCATTTATTATTTTTTTAGCCGGAAAGAAAAAGTGAGTTTAGATATAACAGTAGCAATGAAAGTGATAAATATATTTCTGATTTGATAGGAAGAATGCGTGACGCTATTTTCTGATACCATTTGACATTCAGATGGATAAAAAGCCAAGATTAGTGATAAAGCGTACTTACATAAAGCAGGCCGGGAAATGAAAGAGGAGACGACGGGACATGATTTGCACTAAATCTAGTGTCACGACATTCTCTCTCGATTTCCTAAAGCTCTTTAAGTAAGTGCGTTTTATCGATAATATTGGCCTTGTATCGATCTGGATGGCAGTTGCAAAAAAATACGGTTCCCAATACATCATATCAAAAAACAAATATATATATATCGCTTTCATCACCGTTGTCATATCTATCAGCAGTTTCACGTCTTTTGCTAACTTCCTGCTTATAGTTCATGTAAGATCACGTGTCCCTATTAAGTAAAAGCGTCAAACGAAGTTCTCGTCGAATGCTGTCACTTAATATGAACAACTGATCCGACATGAAACTTACACGGGAAGTCGTAAAAGAAGGAAACAACTGTAGGAATTATAGAATAAGTTTTCCTAACTTTCTGACCAAGGTTCTTGCAAGATCAGGTGTTCCTATTAAATAAGAGCGTTAGACAGGATTCTCGTCAAAGGCTTACTTAATAGGAATAACTGATCCTACAGGAAACTAGGGTCGAAAGTCGCAAAACAAAGAAACTAATGTAAAAAAGGAATAGGTTAACAGTTGTTTCTGATTCCCTATCCAAGGTTCATGTAAGATCAGATGTCCCCATTAAGTAAGAACATTAAACGGGGTTCTCGTCGAATGCTGTAACTTAAGAAGGACAGCTAATCGCACAAGGAACTTGCACGGAGAGTCGCAAAAGGAGGAAACAAATATAAGAGTTCATTATGTATATCAAAAGAAATTATAAATAATTAAATTAAAAGGCACATATATACAGTTTTTCGTTCAAGTATGCTAACGTGAGACTAAGATATTCATATACAAAAGTGGTACCGGACACCGGCCAGGGCTGCAACCACAACCCGGGAATGGCTGCTCTGCCAAGAGACGGGAACTTGTAAACGACACCTTGTAAAAACTGAATGGAGAAAATAATCATCATCGTCTTACCCACTCTCTTATAAAACACACACATACGCACGTACGCACACCCATGCACGCAGCGCGCACACACACACACACACACCCACCCCACACACTAGAGGTCCAGACAAGATGAGCTTAAGGGGAGTCCAAACTTTGGGCCATAATGAAACAACGTCGTTTCAAACGCCGACCGACGTGTTTATATAATGAGAAACAACATATATCGTACTCCAAACACTACAGCCTGTAGTAACACTCACATAACATTCTCACATTTCTCAGCTAAGCTTGTTGAATTTTCTATGCCTGATCGAACTCTTACATGCAACACCTCATAAGTGCTAATAAGTATTTGACCCCAAAAAAAATGGACGGTACATGATCCACATCTGTACCATGTATCTTTTTTTGGAACCGAATACCGAGCATTGTAATAATTCTATACTGAAAAAAGATACATGGTACAGATTTGGCTACAACCACAATTTGGTTGTGGCTACCCCGCCAATATACGGGCATTGGTAAATACCGTATTCGAGAAGTGTAAGCGCACATCAACACCTCTCAAGAATATTACAAAATACATAATTAGCCGTTCGAAATTACAGCGTTTAGGCCAGCTATTAGTTGGACCAGGCTGACCAGCCATAATACCAGCATTAGCGAATAACACCTATATAACACATGATCATTTATGAAACATGTGTGTGTACACACCAACGTTCAAATCTTCCTTAAATCACACATGCACAAACATTACCCATGAAGCTCAGGTGTGCAAATATAGAGCGAAAACCTAACGTCGGTCTTGGCTACAACCATGGTTATAGTTAGGATGCACTGCCAACATCTTAAAATATATAAATGCAGATACGAATCATCATTGCCTTAGGTAATTTTTTCATGAACGGGCCATTAAGACAGAATGAAAACCATTATCATACATACTGAAACACATGATATTACTCATTTTCGACGATAAACGTTGCAAAGTCATTCAAGTTTTTTCTAGGCCAGTGTTAACATTTAGACTAATAATTTCAGCAAGCCAATTAAGGAACGGCAACATGCAAAATTGCACGTTTCTGTATTTAGAATAAGAATGCAAGTAAACACAATGGTATCGGTGCGAAAAGGGTGAGAAAAATAGTAAAGGGGATTTCTACAATTGCAATCCTTGTAGATGATCGGGTTCCTAACTTTCCCACCTTTCGCACACCGATATTACACTACGCACTGTTGTTTATCATCGACATTGTAAATAAAAAACGCGTTTACAATTTCTTGGTACTAGGCTCAAATTTTGCATGTTGGGTTCAGTATAAATAAAGAAAAGCGATCAAGGATGACATCTCAGCCATGTAGGGATATAAATAAGAGAAACGGTTTTTTAACATACCTGAAGCAAACAGTTTGAAACTGTTTTGGAGAGCGTATACACAACATAGTTGCAACCACAACTTGAGCGTGGGTGATACGACAAAATTAACCGTGAGTACTTGTTTCCGATGACAAACGTTGACCAATGAGACAAACGTTGCACAATCAAACAATAAGCATCTTAGGCAGAAAATTTAAAATCAGAGAAAAAACGACAATGGGCCAGATTCCTTTAACAGAACTGAAAGCAAAAAAGTATGGCAGTTCAAAAGTACATCATTTCAAACAGCTATTGATGTATCACATAAAAGACTAAATATCAGCATTGGCTATAACTATACCTAGGTTTAGGTTGTCCCACCAAGATAGCAGACTCTGTAGATGCCAAGCCTTAAAATATATACGTACAAAAAAAGATTATCACTGCTTTAATACCTAATATGACACCCCGTACGGCTGCAACCACAACCCGAGTGTGGCTGCCTCGCTAAGATGTCAAGGTTCACCCAATTAAAATACATAATACATACACATACATAACCCATAAGGGTCTGGTCTATAATTATAAAAATAACACCAAATGCAGGACTCAGCTGCAACCGCAAAAGTTGCCTCGCCAAGACATCAGGCTTGGTAGATTACGCTCATAAAATAAAGAAGCGCACACAACTATCATGATCACCCCAACCACACTAAGATATAGTAACAATCAAAATGTATACCAAAACCACAAAATCATCTGGCCACTTAGAAATCACAAAACACGCAACAAATCAAATACGTCATGGTACAACTTGTTAGACGATCTGCGATTCCGTTCAACAAATTAAACCCAAGACCAAATAATCCATAAGGTAACTACATAACAGGCACAAACCATCAACTGAAACAAACACCTTCAAGCATACACATAACCATAAACTAAAACAAACACCTTCTACCCAACCTAAGACATAAATTTTGTTACCACACTTTTTAACAACAAAGTACAAACAACCAAAAGATAAGCTAAAGAAGTATAACCAAATGCATACACATACCTTTAATTAAACATAAATCGAGCATAAACAAAAACCCCCCAAACTTGAAACCCTAACTTTTACATAACCCTCAAAATAGAAACCGTAACTCTTGCATCATGATTGCCATATATCGATCTCACCAAGGCACACACCAACATTATAGACCCCCTCCCCCCAAAAAAAAAATCTTGTACTCTTCCATCCACATAATCGGACCATTAAGTACCAGGAAAAAAAGAACCCCCAAAAATCAAAACCCTAACTCTGTAGATAAGTGCATGTTCAAGTGTATTCCGAAATATTCAAGGTATGTATGTGTCTGAGACACGATCCTAAAGATTCAAGGTATGAAACATCCAATATAAAAAAAATACCAAATGGCCGGAGTGGTTAAGGCTGAGGGAAGCCTAAAACTTTAGGCCGGGAGTGAAA